>LR737389.1:8846511-8905843 GCA_902655005.2 Marronus borbonicus
CTCTTTCAGTCTCTACAATTTCATTGAAATTTGAATTTTTGGGTTGCTAATGTTCTCTTGTAAATGGAGACGTAATACGCAGTTCAGAAAACTTACGCAAATTATAACCTTATCGATAAACATAACCTACATATAAATAGCAAGCTAATTGGTCAGTAGCGGTGATGACGTAAACGGCAGGGCGCGGACAACGATTCGATTTCCTCGTGTATTTCCGTTCCATAGTAAAATGTACAGAATATTCAAAGAAAGCACACGAGAGAATTGAATCACTGGCCGTGCTTGCCCGTTTACGTCATCACCCACTGCTACTGCCTACTGTGTTTGATAATTGAAACGAGTGCCAATTTTAAATACGAAAGGTAAATCAGAATCTATGCTACATGACATGGAAATTAACAATGTCAAGGGCGTGAATTTTTTCACTACACTTGCCAGAAACGTATAACTGATTATGACGGTGGTCATGGCATATCCGACACACGTCTTGCCATACTTTTATTTAACGTGTTTTGGTGGTTTGATTATAATAATAATAGTAATAACAGATGCTTCAGGTCAACAAAACACACGTAAATTAAGTTCTTAAACAAAAGTTAATCTAAAGTTATCCTAAAGAATTCTTCAACACTGTAGAACTTAGACTGGTGTACTATTCTTTTCAATTCTAGCTTAAAACTACTTAAACTTAAATTAATCATATAATAAGGCAATTACATATATTATTATATTATGCTTATAGTGCGGCAAAGTGGAAATGAATAACTGAGCGAATTCAACAAAGGTCGAATTATTGGTTTGCGTGCAAGCGCTTTTTTGTTTAGCAAAATTGTAAATCGTGTTAACCGGAACCAATCCACCATCATGCGCTGTTATCAGTCACAGATTACGAAGTGCCAGGAATGTCATCGAAGAGAAGCCAAGGAGCGAAGAAGAATTAATTCAGGACCGCCACCTTCGCTTAATGACACTACGAGACCGACCATATTAATATAACCAAAGCGTTAGTAGTAATTAAATTTTGTTCTTTTTCTTTGAAATTATAATCAATTGTTCCCTTTGAACAGTTTACGTTTCTCCTAAGTTTGGTACAAAAATTGACACCCCTTCTTGGTGTTGCTATTTCCATGTCATGTAGTATAGTATCGACATTGAATATTACTTTCTAAATAGTGTCAAACGGACTTACCTCCATTATTTTATCTCCTCCTTCAAGATGCTTCAGCTGTCTCGTCTGCACATCGCTCATGCCCCTCCTGTGCCTCTCTGGGAGAGTTATGAAATATCTTCCGGGCCCTGGCGCGATAGGCTCCTTGCGAGGTCGTCTCCCAGCGTTGATATTAAACGGTACTTTTCCGGGAGGTGCAGCTTTAATTCTGAAATGGGAAAAGCATTGGAAATTCTTAAATGTAAACCTACGCGAAACATTATTAATCATTTGTTAAAATATTGTGAATATTTTTGATCTTTTACGAAAACAACAAGGAAAACCAAAGATGACGGGAATGCGGAAACTACGGTGTTGGGTCATTTTACTGCATACCCGACCAATACATAGTACGAATAATGAGAGTAACTAATTGGTATTGAAGACTACTGCTGCGTTAATTACTGTTAAGTCAAGCACTAAAGTATCCGTATTTTTGATTAAATTCGCAGCAATTGCTTCGAGAATTCGTGAACTTAAAACTAAGAAATATGCACTTTATCAAATAATTTGTGTAATGCGGAGTGTGCCGATACATTGTATATCACTCCATACTACTTACGTACTGTTGACAGTACATTCGATAGCTACCTTCAATTACTTAACCACGGCAAACTGATACTAAACAATGCGATATTTACCATTAGGGAGGTTTACCCACAGTAGTAAGAACTCGCCACGGAGCATTCTACTTAAACTTATGTCATAGATAGCCGATTATTGAGATCAACTCTAATGGTGTCTGTGTTCATTCAGTCCCCATTGTAAGGGCGTGCCTCAAGTATTTTGGAGCCTCTACTCTTTGTAATGTATTTCAACGATGTTTGTACTATCGAATATCCTTCTAATGAGAGTGTTAATGAACAACACCATTTGCCACTTCTTTTGTAATGGAATCTACACTTCAGACAGTTACCGACAAAGGCTACCATCTTCCACTATATGCAGACGTGCGTTTCGGTGTTATACGGCTCGTCAGTGTGCCTCTGTGGAAGGTAGCAGCCAATCAACAAATGTGGTACAAAGTTGGTAAATACATGAATGAATGAAACTATCTAATTAAAAATACCCTCATCACATAAATTGTTGTGAAAGGTGGCTTAAAATACACCATCATATTATTTTTTTTATTTATTTGATAATACAATATCTTTGATATAAAAACTGCACTTCCTATTTCAAGTAGACCGGTTGATGGCCACTTCCAGTGCAAGGGAGATATACTAGAACTTGAAAATTTTTGGGCTGTTGCGATGAATGCTTGCGTTTGAATGAATGCTAGGCGGCATACATTTTGCATGGGCTAAGCTGGCTTTAGAGGATAACCAATGTATGTAAATTTCTCTATTTTACTCACTTCCTCATATACATTTAACTGAAGCTCATCATCACTTACCCTAGACTGTTTATAACATTATTTTATATCTTACAAAGGACAGGATAAAGAGATACTTGCTGTTAAATGAAATAAGAAAAATTAAAATACCCGCCAAACTTATACGCCTAACAAAAATGACAATGACGGGATCATAGGCTAAAATAATTACGGGAGATGGCATAACGGAAGATATTGCAATGGAGACAAGAGTAGGACGAAGAGATGCACTATCAACAGTACTTTTTTACATCGCTCTGGAAGAAGCTATCAATGCGTCAGGTCTAACTAAAATCACAACAAGCAGCAGCGTCCAGCTGATAGCGTACGCAGACGATATAGCTCTAGTCACAAGAAGTCGGAAGAGTCCGAAAGAAGCACTCACATTATTACTGGAGGAAGCAAAAAGCAGAGAACTAGAAATAAACCAAACCAAGACAAAATATATGAAAATAGCAAAAGAACAAACAACGGAAACGAAATAAAAACAGAGTTATGGTATACCTTTAGAAAGGTGGAAAGCTTCAAGTACTTGGGAGTAGTAATAAATATGGGAAAAATGACCGAAGTGCTGAAGTAAAAGGACGAATCCAATCTGGAAATCGAACTGGAGATACCGCAGAATACTTAAAGACAAAAGGATTAGCAGAACAACTAAGCTACGAATATACAAATCAGCAATTAAACCGATCGTTACGTACGCCGCTGAAACCATGTGTTTGACCTTAAAAGATGAAGAAGATCTCAGAATTCTCAAAAGGAAGTTACTGAGAAGAATTTTAGGCAACAAAAAGTTTAACGACGAAGAATATCATATGAACTATGAATTAAAAGAACTCATAGAAGAAGATATAGTACAGAGCATTAAATCACAGAGACCTAGATGATTAGGGCATATAGAAAGGAAGGAAGAATAATCGGTAATCAAAAGAATAATGGACTGGAAACCAACTGACGAGAGACCAAGAGGTAAACCGAAAGCAAGATGGGAAGACCAAGTCAGCGAGGACGGAAAAATAGACTCAATAATTAAGAATAGAGAAGAATGGAGAAAGGTCATAGAAAAGATGAACGGTAATAAAAACAGGATATGGGTAAACTAGGACATCTCCATCATAATGTAGAAGATGCAATGCTTACTTATGAGATGTGATATTATACGTAGTTGGTCCTGGCGTATCCACTTTGACCTTTCTTCTCAATTCTTTCAAGGTAGGCTCGTATTCCCTGTACATCACCCCGCACCTGAAAATTGACCTTACAGTAAACATGCCAATACACAATACAATGCACGTAACTGTCTTTTTCTGGGATCGTTCAATAGGTACTCGAGTCCCGATACAGGAGCATATAACTTATCGATGCTGTGACGCTTCGGGGCGAAGTGGTTCTTAATCGTGGTATCATCTCTTGGGCCAGTGAAAAGCTGGTAAGGACCTTTTAGAGAAGCTCTCTTCTTCAATATACTTTCAATGCAGTTTATTTTGTGCGCGTTGTAGATATCCGGTGGCGGCTTCCAGCTGTCATCTATTGCAGGTTTAAAACGATCCTGAGATCTGCCCCATTCAAACGTTGGAGTTTTCGTAAATGACTTCTTAACCACCGACGAATGTTTGAAAATGTCAGGGAAGTATGTTCCTAAATAATTGAATTATCACAAAAAGTTTAGTACAGAGCATACAGCGTGTCTTCCTAATGTATAAATGGATATTTCTGAGCAATTTGGAGGAACAGTTTTAAAATAAAGCTATTTGGGGACAAGCTAATTGATGGGCAACCTTCACGAAATTTGTCACTAACACTAGTACGTCTACGCTTAAATTCTGCAAACCAGTCATAAACTGTGGTTTTAGATAGTGCTTCATCACCAAGGCCAGAATAAAGTCAATCGATACATTGTTGTTGAGTTAAGCCACTTTTAAAATCGTAAAAAATCATCATCATCATCATTCACAAGAAATGTCAATTCTTTCACAAAATTAATTTCTCTAAAACGCTATTAATACTAAACTACGTGGCAGACTGCTTTTCTGTCAATGGTGTTTACCATATTAAATATCAAAGTTTAAGACAATCAAATGAAATATACCGCAAGTACCATCTAGTGGTCAATTCCGGGAATTTTTAGGGTTCCCCTCGTAATTATAGCTAATAGTGCAACTATCTTCTTCCTGGGAAAAATCTTTTTTTCGATTTTCTTGCAAAAATGATATAATCTAGGCAATTGTATACAAAATTGTTTCAAAATTTTCAAAGGAATCCAAATTTGTGGTAAGATAATAGATATTCAATTTAAAATAAGAAAGTTGACATCCGCCTTTGGCATAACCGGAAGTAATATGTCTTTAAAAATATTTTAAATCTTTATATAATCGAATATCTATGTTCTGCATATGCCGTACCCTATACAGGTTGAAATATACATTTTTTTTCAGATCCATTTGCGGTTCAGTAAAACAACATGTATGTTGCGGCAACTCTTGTTTAATGTTATGCCCACAATGTTTTTACTTATACCATCCATCTTCAAATTCTACTGAATGCATTTCTGATTTTAATTGAACACCCTCTAGCATGGTACTGACAAACAGCTGTGCCTTAAGGACGCGTATTTTGTTTTAAATCACCAAAACAAAATAACGTGAACTGTAAATACTGTCAAATAACTACTTCACGTTTTAAACGAAATATATCTGATTATTTAACTCTTTCTAAAGTTCACCAAACACTCAACAGTTCATTCAAACAAAACAGTAATATTATTGATTACAAAACAAACATTGTCCATTTAAACTAGGCAATTCGACATTTTTAAGATATTCCGCGAACGATTAGAATGTGTTACTAATAGGTGACTAAATCTCGCAGATCGTTAACTGTATTTTGCATTGGTTCGATCATCTCTTCTTCTCGGTATGGGGACAACTATAGAAATAAAATATGAGACACCTTATATATTACTCACTCAGTATAATACAAAAATTTATTGCTTTAGGAAATTTTGAGCAGCGCTCTGCTTCATTTGAGATAGATCATACGTACGTAGTTATATTATGCTACTATTCTATAAAGTGGTAAAAAGAATGTTAATCATAATCGTCCTCACCAGGTGCTGGGTAATCGTTTGCTATAGGTGTCCTTTTTGACGTAGTGAAATACTTTCCGTTTGCCATTGCACCTCTTCGCAAAGTGCTGAAGGTAGGCTCGAAATACACCGGCATCATATTCTTCTTCATCTTTGCCAGTTTTTGCACCGCAGAACATTTACTTGTTCGAGGAATTATTAAGCCATGTGTTCGAGATTGTTCTTTAATTACTAGCCGTTTAGACCTGCAAACACAAAATACTACGAAATCTCCAGCAGTATCAGTTAGAGATACTGCTGAAGAAGAGAATTGCCAAAGAAAGTTTCTCCCTTATAAGTAGGTTTCTTTGGGGCCTCGTCCATCACGATTATATTCCCTTCTATTCCCTTGGAAAAGTCCAAGCGAAACATATTATTTTATCAACAAAAGAAGAATAATCCAACTCGAGCAGAAAGCAATTGAAATGTGTTAAGTCAAATAAAGCTATTTAGAGATAAGTTCTGCACAACTTAAAATTATACTCGAGTACCAGTTTGATATGAAAAATACTTGTGTTAAGGAAGGCAACGCAAATGTTTTGCTTTCAGTAAATTTATTTCTCGTTATAATTTCCTTGTAGCTCTGGACACCTAGACCAGCGATGTTCTAACTTTCTTAAGGCATCCAATGAACTCTGCAAAATAACTCTCTGTTTCAGAAAGGATC
This sequence comes from Marronus borbonicus, assembly GCA_902655005.2. Taxonomy (NCBI): domain Eukaryota; kingdom Metazoa; phylum Arthropoda; class Insecta; order Coleoptera; family Scarabaeidae; genus Marronus; species Marronus borbonicus. The sequence continues at coordinate 8,852,885 of LR737389.1, forward strand.
TCTTCGTTTAACATAAACCGCTTTCTGCCGAACCATTTTTTTAAATTTCGAAAACGACAAAAGTCACAGTGAGCCAAATCTTGCGAATATGGTGGATGAAGCCCGAGTTTGTACCGTAACTGGATTAGTTTTGCTGTCGTAGTTACCGATAAAGGTGCCCGAATGTTATCATGACCCTAGAGAATTTTCTTCTTCGCTAAGTAGGGCCTTCCCCTCCTTAGTTTGGCGTCGAATCGGTCCAATAAATCAACTGGCTGATCGTCTTCACCTTCTTTGGTGCACGTGCGCTGGGAGGAACCCATTTTGCCGACTGATTGTTGGTTTCGGGTGTGTAATGATACATTCATGTCTCATATGAAATAACATGGTGTCACAGAAATTCACTGGCTGGCAGCTTTCTTATACTCAATTTTTCGTTAAGGATGTTTGCTACATGTTTAGTTGAGATGTTTACCATATTAGTAGTCTTTCTAATCTTCATCAGGCGATTTACTAACACGATATCATGAACTTTATGGATCATGTCGTCCATAGCCACTTCAATGGGACGACCTGGCTGCTCCTCATTAAAGACGGATGTTCGGCCACGTTATTAAACCAGTATCTAATGGTAGTCACCGGTAGTCACTGAATTCACTGAAAGACACTCGGGAAAAAAATATGACCGTACACTCTATAGAATAATAAAGAAATAATAAAGAATAGATTAACTGATGATACCAAACAAGAACAACAAAACAAATACAAAGAGGAGGAGTAAAGGAACATTGAGGCGCACAACCTGGACACAGACAAATCTATAATAGCTGAGCACCTCTATCAAAATGGAAACACAAGATCGACTAATGACAACGTGAATGTATTAATCAGATTCACCCACTACCATCAGAGAATGAATCTTATAGAAATTATCCAGAATCTGAACATTTTTAAAGACGAGCATGAATAAGATCAGCAACGCCTGAAAGTCAACCCTTCCAGAATACTAACGAAGCAATCGTACCACGACATGAAACAGGCCAGGAAAGTACTCCAGGAGAGTAAGCATATGGAATATTGTCGTTGGGTAAAACATATTTTTACGCATGAACCAACATTCACTCGTGACGGCATTAATAATACCCGGAACTCTCATATGTGGTCAGACGAACATCCTTACGCAATAATCGAAGTAATGTTCAGTACAAATTTTCGTGTGATGTGGTATGGTCCATGGGTATGTAATTGCCCCTTTCATGTTTTGGCCAACTTTCATAAAATGAATTACAAGGACTAGTAGAGGATATTCTTCTGAACATCAGAATACAAATGTTGGACGTTTTGCTTGCCAGATCAAGCAACATTTGGCCAGAGCTTTGGATTGGTCGCAGTCCTATTACCGGGCCTGCATGATCTGCAGACCTTACAGCACTAGACTGCTGTTTATGGGGTTAGTTCGAAAGTGAACTTTACAAGGTAAAATTCGATATTCGAGATGCACTAAGTCGAGGTATCAGAAATACTACAGTTGATATTAGAGAATTATATGAAACAATCAAGAGAGCAATAGGTGCTCCTCGTAGACAAAGAATAAAATGTTCAGAGATCAATAGCTCTGTTTTTGAACATTTATTAAGGGAACGCTATGATTCAAAAAATTTCAATGTATGAAATTTTGTCCATTTATAATTCCGCTAAAACTTGAAAACGAACCGAGAATCGTATCCTAGAGTTTGGTCCGTTCTTACCCAGTTACCCTCTATATGAACCAATATAAAGGTGATAACTTTTATTGATTGCACAATTACTGTGTTGCTTATTTACTTGATAACAAAACTAGAAATGCAGCTCTTTCAGATATTTGTCTGAAGGGATTCATTCAGCAATCAAAAACTGTGAGCAAGAATTAATGTGATCAACAAGCAAGAAAATGTAGAAAATAATCAACATGTAAAAGGAAAATATTATAGAATAAAAGGAACAAAATATACAAGTGCATAAATATTTAGACAGAAAGAAGATGGAATCTATAAAGCATGATTGATTACCATATGGTACGACTACACTGTTCAAAACAATTAGAGGATATTTACAAAAATAATAATAAAATAAATAAATAAATAATATAAGACACGCAAATATTTTTATATTGCAACTATAATGTTTTTAAACAAGAAACAGATTGCTTTGAAGTTTCAACTTGTACAGCGCTTCAGTGCGAACCGCCACAGCTTGGGTGTACAAGCGCGTGTCCGAGCGATCTCGACTGCAGTTAGATTTTACAATTTTCCGTATCATAGCAAATTTTTAAGCGTAATTACGGGTAATAATGGAAAGGCAACGTGATTTGACTCATGCACAGGCTTCGGGAGCCACAGGTCAACTGGAAGGTGGAGACAGCAAGCTGAAGTTTTTGCAGTTTCGCGTTTGTGGAATCGGGTTTTAGAAACTGTAGATGTTCAGAGAAGACGAGGACAAGGACACCCAGGATCTACAACATCAAGAGATGATCGATACCTAACAGTATTTGCACGTAGAAACCTCACTCCTAACGCAACGCAGCTTAGAAGTGAGGTTGCCGCTGCTACGGTAAGAGTAGTAACTCAAACAATAAGAAATCGTCTTCATAACGTTGGCATGTATGCTCGAAGACCCCTAGTATGGGTTCCACTGACTGCTCTTCATAAAAGGTCGCGAAGAATATGGGCTGAGCAACATAGAAATTGGAATCTCGATGACTGGGCACAAATATTGTTTTGTGACGAGTCCAGATTCGCCCTAAATCCAGATAATGGGCGTATTATAATTTGGCGTGAACCTGGAACACGTAATCAGCCACAATTTGTTAGAGAAAGGCCGCAATATAAAGGTGGGAGTGTATGGGCTGGGATAAACGCAGAAGGGCATACAGACTTTTATGTGATACAGAATGGTAACCTGACTATTCAGAGGTATCTGGATGAAATTTTGAGACCCATTGTTCTTCCGTACGCTGGTGCTATGGGTGAAAGATTCATTTTAATGGATGACGATGCTCGTCCACATCGGGCAAACATCGTGAACAACTGGGATTGAACAATTGGGAATCAATAGAATGGACTGGCCAGCAAATTCTCCTGATGGTAATCCTATCGAACATGCTTGGGATGCTTTAGGAAGACGTGTTGCAGCAAGAAATATGCCACCCCGTACAATTCGGGAACTTCAAAATGCTCAGATAGAGGAATGTGGAATCTTCCACAAGAATTTTTTGATGTCCTGATTCAATCAATGCCGAGGAGATGTCAAGCCTTTAGTGGCGTTCGTGACATCATACACATTATTAACAATGAATTTTTCGTTATTTTATCAATAAAACTTCTTATAAAGTTTCATAATTGTGTATTCATTTAATGATATTTATTCACTCTAGTGCCTTAATACCTTTATAATGTACACAAACAAGTTCAAACTTGTCAATGCGTTCGGTTTCTTATTTAAAAACGTTATAGTTAAATATAAAAATATTTGCGAGATGCTACATTCATTGTTTATTTATTTTATTACCATTTTTCCAAATATCCCCTAATTGTTTTGAGCAGTGTAGTTTATGATGCTGACTTTGTTACATACTCGAGTAAACTTTTTTTGTGCGATTTTAGAGAACATTTTTAAAAATATATTTATTATGAAATGATAGTAGTTTGATGAATTGTAACACAAAAAATGTAGCAAATGCTCCTTGAACGTTATAACTAGCGCCGTTAATTTCATCTTACTAAGATTGGAGGTATACAGTAGAAAAACGATAGCAATACGCAGATTTTCTTACAGAGATTTAATTTTCGCATAACGAAGAGGACTGTCTCCCATTTGTTTCTGTCTATCGTAAATCACCTTCGAACTCCCCGCACGTCTTCTGCCATCCATCATTTTAATGATATGTTCACGATTCACTAGCATTTTGGTATCCCGACTGTTCTTTATTTCGCGCATACACCCAACCCGGCCCGACCCTCCCGGTTTCGGCGAATTGAGTTTACATACCACGACACCCGTAAATGCTTGACCCAACGTCAAACTATTTACTGAACTGACGTTCAACTTTCATGGGTTACTATACAACGCAACACAAATTCTATAGAAATACAATATGATCATAAAGAATCGTAGCTGAGAGGAGCATGTTTCCTTTTATTATGTTTTGCGTTGGTTATAATTACACCTTGCAGTTAAATTCAAGATTGAAACTTCCGTTTGATATTTATTGACGAGATTGACAATTCAAAATACATTTGATATTAGTTCCAGGCTCGGACGTTTCGCCCAAAGTCATATGGGCCTTCTTCAGGAGAGGGAAAGGTTGTAAGCCACAGTTAGCACGTTAGCTCAAGGTGTAAACTACGCCAGAGATGAAACTAACTGAGCGGGAAGCAGTTGATCACGGTAACTCAGCATGCCAGAGGCGAAAATCAACTGCGATGATACGAAGGGAGCAGCACGCTTTACATCGGTGGCGGACGGAGCCTGTCGCTGATTAGTTGGATATCGCTGTCCATGTATCTGCGAGGCGATAACCTGCATCTGTATTAACATTCTTAGGATGTTTAAGGATCTCTCTCTCTAATTATCGCGAGAGTCCATAGAGATTGTGAGCGAAACGTCGAGAGGTCTAAACTCGGAACACGTTTAGCTTTAACTGACTCTAGCCGTGGAAGCCTACGTTATTATTATATTTGATACTTATCGTTGTATCTTGTAATTGTTAAAGCACGTTTACCATAGAGCATCAAACATGTACACGTCACATCTGTGCCTGGAGGTACACAAAAAGTGATCGTGTCGGATGCGTCTTGAATATGTCTGAATTTACCTTGTTGTGCCCCATATGCCGCAAACGAAGCCAACGCAGCTATTTTGGAGCCGTTGTTTTCTTTAACCGTCTTACAGCATCTACATAATTAATGTTACATAAACCAATAGTTTTACAAAACATGGGTCTTGTCGCCCGTCCAACAACTCTCTATGTATAAAAAAAATGACTTTAATGTTATGACAGCCTTTCTAATCATATATGAGGTATTCTGATGGAAGCAGAGGGAAGAGTCGGAATACAAGCCTAAGGTCTTCACACACCCTATAGGAGCAATCTTGGTGGTCCCAATATAAATGTTAAGATAAGGTAAGATTCTAACTGGGATTTCTTGGACCAGAAACAATAACTTGTTAGCACGGTTAAGTGTCAACGGATGGCCACAGTTAATGATTATCCAGATCTTTATCTCTCACCGAAGTTATGAAATCTATTTCATAACTTCGGTGAACTTGAGGTGACTGAATGAAATATAAAGTTGGGTGCCATTTGCGTACAAATTATATCTATAATACCTTATGCCGTTGGTAAAATTACTTGTATAAATGAAAAACAAAGGGTGGACTTGTGGCAAACCGCAGGATATATTGATCGTTTCGGAGATTATCTAATCTAATACAACTTGCTGCGTCCTATCTCGGAAGTATGATTCTACAAGCGTCACTGCAAATGGGTCGCAACCAATAGAGTCCAAAATACGCGACAAGATGTCATAGAAAGCTGTATCGAAAGCTCTACTAAAGTCTAAGGATCCAAACTGTTATCATTAATTCGAATCTCCAAAACGTCTGTGTTTTAGAGCGATAATAAATAATAATATTTGCTTGCATTTAGGTTTTTTAGAATAGTAGGTTTGTAATTGAAAATTTGTTAGATGTAAATTTTGTAAAAACTCCAACTTAAAATTACTTGGATGTTCAGCTTTTATTCCAAAACACGTAGTTACTTTTCATAGATTGCGAGTTAGTTCTAAAACACCCTGTATATTCCTATTAACTACGTACATACGAATATTCAACATAGTGATAATTACACGAATTTGCCGATTCGCAATGATTTCAGAAAAGAGTACCCTTGACTTCTTACTCATGAGTAGGACCAAACTTGAAAAAATCAGCATTTGTCCTTTTCATATAATTACTCTAATTTTAACAGAAACGCCATAAACTGTGTCAACAATTTTATTACATTCTACATTTAGGTGTAGTTCGTCTTCGTCGCCACTGAAAGAGCAGTAATCTTATTTTAGAAAATAAACTCAAAGACCATTATATACGCCAAGCGCTTTCTAACTTATATCAACTTTCGCCAACCCGATTTCTAATAATCTTCAGTCCGCTAGTAATCTTTTCTTCTGTCGCTAACTTCTGATTGATGAAGTACAACAATTCCGCCTCAGTTGCTCGACAATCAGTTTTCAGTTCGACGAGGACAAACGGACGCTTGTTGCTTGCTTTGGAGGGGTGGCCAATTACCTGTGCTTCCTTTACGGCAGGATGCTTCAGTAATATAACCTTAATCGTTAGGGGGACGATGTGCCAGCCGCTCTCCTCCGTACGAACATGTTCAGAGACCGCCGGAAATTCTTTGTCCATTTCACTGCGCGACTTCTTATCGTTTTGTAATTTAACAAGTTTTTGAATGAATCTACGCGATTGTAGGCTAACGTGTGTTGGAAGTCCCCCACCTTGTAACTTTCTGCGCTCCTGCGCTTTTTTCCTTTTCAGTCTGGGTGTCTGTAATAATAATAATAAAAAATTAGCCTAACAGTTTGACGACCCGTTTATAAGACAGAAGAAACTAAACTTCTATTGAGAAGTGGGTAACTATATTTATAAATCGATATCAAGGGTGTAAAAAAATATTTAAAAAATATACAGAAAAGTTTCATGAACATGAGTCCGCAATTGAACGGTTTCGGAAACACGAAACATTTACGCAATGTTCAAACAATGTAATTTATGAACAAACAGAAAAGGCAAAAGCTCAAATGATATGTTCAAAGTGCTTTCCATCCATTTCACAGTAGCCAAGACAATTCCGCCGCAACTTTTTCAAAAATGTCTGCGTTGGTGCCGATTCGGTGGCATCCTTGATCTACTCCCTGTTGCAGCTTTTTGAGATCATTTACAGGCGTAGTGTACACTAAAGTTTTCAACTATCAAAAAAAAAGAAATCGTAGGGATTTAAATCAGGCGATTTTGCAAGCCATATTACAGGTCCACCTCTCTCCATCGAAAGGAACGTCGTCTAGAAGACCTCTAATCGTGTTATGCAGAATATTTAGGTAAGCAACGTCTGTTAATCAGTTTGATACAAAGACTGGATCTAGTAACTTGTCGCCCAAGATAGATATCCAAATGTTCAGCGAAAAACGTACCTGATGTCTGCATCCTATAATAACATAACGATTTTTGTCGGCCCACACATGCGTATAGCGGAAATCAAAAACTCCACTTCGTGTGCCTCATTCGCAAAAAGAATATTAGCAGCAAAACGACGGTCTTCAGCGCATCACTGAATAGTGAAAAAAAAAACAAAAAAAGACAGATACTTAAGTGAAAAGCCACATATGCTCCTCCGTATATATATAATCCTCCGTAACTCCGAAACCGCATATTTGCGGACCCATATTGATTAAGACTTTTACGCATATTTTGGGTCATAGCCTCATGGCCTGTGGCACCCTTTTGGATAGCCTGTATACAAGGTATCTACTAATTTAGTATATTATTAAGGGTAATTCTAACGAACAGTATAATACGAATCGTAAATAACAATCAACAGGTTATTCATATTTCACATATAATGCAATGGGGGTTTAACCATATTAGTTTTAGCCTTAGATCGCACGAAAGCAAACATTTGCATATTGATATACAATACTAGTAAATTATGTTAAATGATTATACCATAAATCATACCAAAGACGGGTCAAAAGTTCGACCAGTTCGAGAAATGCCTTTTTAAAGAGGCAGTGGCATCGGCTTCCTGTAAGAGGAAATCAAACAAGTCGCAATGTGCACATACTTTGGCATGGGAAGGTTGAGATGTCGTGCCAATGAAGGAAACAAGCCAGCTGAGAAGGCAGGTGACGAAAGATCAAAGATCAGAACAGCCCATTCTAACAGTAAAATATCAAAGTAGCAAGGTAAATGAATAGGTTCCTAAGAGCATACGAGATCCAGCCTCAAAGGTTTATTCTGAGCGAGATCAGTCCTCAGAATTTGAAATAAGCCCTCTCAAAAGACCGCCTGGTCAGGCTGAGGTAGATTCTATGGAAATGGAAGAACTCGTGTAGGCGAAGCCGGAGAGTCACGACTCCTACTCTTCGCCCGAATGAGATGGGAAAACAGGTTTCTGTAGGTAAATCTGCAACATATAAAAGTCGGTCCTGAATCATGCGGGACGTTAAGACAGAATGCAGCGTAACTATGATTAGCTAACATCTTTACTCACCGCTATTATTCTCTTCGATGATGCTTCACATGGCCTCAGATGTCTCGACTCCACTTCTTTCATACCTTCCCTGCGCACTTCAGGGTCAGTTAGGAAGTATCGTCCAGGCCCTGGAGAGATATTGCCCGCGTGTTCTCGTTTGCAATAGCTCCTATTAAACGGTGCTTTTCTGGGTGGTGCAACTTTGATTCTAAAATAGGAAAAACCTGCTAACTTCCAACTTCAAATTAAAAAAGAATTTTACCCACTAATAACCCTTATGTACTAAGGGATGCATATCTGTTTTTGTGGCGATTGTATTCACTTGGGCATACCATTCGAAATGGACCTACCAACACACCTACTTATATTTCTAGTAACACACAATAAATTACAGCCATTCAGAATTACATATCTGTTTGTAGCAAATTATTTGAATAACATTACTAGTTTCTTTGATTGATAAAATACGGGCTGAGATTTCCAATTGCTAAATTGTGTCTCATTATCTCTGCTAGAAATTCCTGAAGCTGGCGCTAAAGATACTTTCTTTTTTCTTTAATTTCCACTTTACTTTTGTTGGAAGGCATAAAATGTCTGAAAACCTCAAAAATTCGTTCCAATTATGTATGAACAAAAAATAAATCACTCTCCCTAGAAAAACCATTAACATCACATAAAGATCTTACTGTGTAAATACCCATGGCCACCCAATATCTGAAATGCACTGTATGAGTTTGCCAAATCAGTGAAATTATCACAATATGGCACTTATACATAAACCCCTTGAATATTATTCAATTGCTAATTATATCATATGATTATCGAGAAATAGTGCGACATCTAACCAGGCAACAACACGAATTAAACGACACCATAAAAACATATTAGAGCAATGTATAAGAAACGATGGTTATGATGAAATTTTCGTTCGGATAAAAAATAACGGACCTATAAAGACCTAAACTAATGTGATACTAACTTGGGTTGCCGTGGAAACAAATTGTAATAATTTGTAGTAGAGTTGTGAAACATAAAAAATAATTTTTAGAGAACGCCAAAAATGTGTTTATTTTAAAGCAGCTAACTCTACTTCAGAACTCTACTTCAGAAAAGCTCCCCATTGCTCCTCGATATTTTTTGATTCTCGTTTCGGGCCATTTCGAACACTATAATGTAGCTTTTCCCGAAGTACATTCTTGAGAGCCTCAACATTATCGTATCACCTCGAAAAGATGCGATTTCTAAAAGCCCATGAAATCGGTTTATTTCTTCCAAACCATCTGCCGCGAAAAGATTGTTCAGAAGACGACTACTTCCTCCATAGTTGTGAGCAGGTGCGCTATCTTGCTGAAAAATGATACTTTACTTGCTTATAAGATACCATATATTTCATTTAAGAAAATATCCAAAAAATCTCATAAAATCCACGTATTTTTTACCGGCGAAGGAACCTTCGCTGATAAGAAGTCCAACAATTCTGGATGGAATGATGCCCTACCATGGCACATGAAACTGAAACAAATTTTAGAAACTCAAGGATTTGCTCGCAAAGGGTAATTTTTTGACCAGTACTGATGGCCATCAAACATTCTATAATTAGAAAAGTTTGCCTCATGTCTTCATAGAATATTTATGCAATTATTGGCATTCTGTTGACAATAGCAAGAAATCATAGTTCTAGAAAATAACGAGAAAGCGACGATTTTCAAACACCGATTTTACCCTCCAGAACCGTTTTTCAACAGAAGCGAAAGCTTAAATCTTTATAAAGTCTACAAACCACCAAAGTCCCATTAAATCCTGAATTTGCGAATAGGTGAGCTTTCCTTATAAATCAACTAAAACCAAAAGACAAAAATACAAAGAAAATCCCTTCTATACTCTCATAACAGTTCCTCGTGCAAGATATGCTTTTTTACTATGATATAACGATGTACTTACGTGTGAAGCGTGATATTATATGTGGCAGGCCCTGGCGTTTCCACCATTTTAGACGGTTCTCTCAAGGAGGACAGTCTCTCTTTATACATAACCCCGTACCTGAAACTCGATCCGAAAATACTATACGTAGCAGGCCCTGGCGTTTCTACAATTTTCAAGGAAGACGTTTTCTTTCTGTACACAATTCCGCACCTGAAATTCGAACTGAAAATAAAAAATCCGCACAAGCAATGCAACGTAATACACACGTAACCGTTTTTTCACAGGATGGTGCAATAGATGATCTAAATCCGTTGGTAAAGTATAAAACTTATCGAGAGTTTCGGGTACAAGTTTGAAACGGCTCATGATGGTAGTGTTATCTCTTGGACCGGTGAAGCGTTCGTAAGGTCCCTTTTTAGACACTCTTTTCGATAATATGTCGTCAATACCATTTATTTTGTGCGTATTGTAGCAGCCCACAGGCGGCTTCCAGCTGTCATCAATCTCGCGTTTAAATCGATCTTGCAATCCGCCCCATTCAAATGTAGGAGTTTTAGTAAATGATTTCTTTACGACCGACGAATACTTGAAGATATCGGGAAAGTAGGCTCCTAGAAAAGTGTAATTATCCCAAGAAGATTAAGTATACAGAACAATCACTGTTAAACTAATATTTTTTATGAACTGATCTTTGTAATAGGAGGGTGGGATGAAATGTTTTTGATCTCTTCTAAAGTTGGCACTCCCAGAGTCTACATTACTGCTCTAATGTTTCAGAATACTGTATTGTGTTATTGTTATTCTGCGATTTTACGAAAATTTCAAGTTTTGTAATAACCGAAGTGCAAACAGTGATAACAGTTTTTATCAAAGGTTTATTTCTTACGGAATTAGACGCTGCATTGAAGGAGTCTACTTCTTCATCTACGACCGTAAAAACATGTGTTCCTGACTTTAAGGGTAAACATATAAGCACTCAAGATCCTGACTGCTCAAAATCCGCCAGAACCGAAATTACCCAAAAATATCCATAAAGATATCAATAATCTCAGATGAAATTGGCGAAGGGAGCCGAGATTGCTGATATACCAAAAGGAAGACACATCATACCCTACCAGACACCAGGCCAAAAACTGAAAACTACAGACCTTTTGCAGCGATTTGTTACTGTGGACGAAACCTTGATCCACCGCTATGCGCTTGAAAACAAACACCAATCAAAACAGTGAACAGGCTCATCAGACCCATCGCTTTTGGCGCGCTAAAGGAACCGTGTTAGTAGATTATCTAAAAAAAAAGGCAGGACGATTAACGAGGAATACTATATTAGCCCCCTGGATTAATCCAAGCGAAAAATCAAACGAAAAGGCCAGACCTGGCGAAGAAAACAATTCTCTTTTTGATATTAACTGTAGACATATCAACAACAAAAAATGCATATGTTTCTTGTCACGTACACCATAGGCCATTAACGTATGTATTTGTAAGGTGGCCCAGTAAATTTATAGTAGTAACAGGTAGTAGACACAATGGCAGTGATTAATATAGCTAATGTGTAACATGTCACTTGCAACATTTCAAATATCGGCAGCGAAGTAGTTTCTTTAAATCTGAAGAAATCCAATTGCATGATGTCTTGAAAAATATGATTGTAAGTGCTCAACAGGAAAACCTGTTCTCTTTTGAACATGTAACAGGATTGAAGTTTGAACGATTAGAAGTGCCGTATGAAACGCAATTTGTGGAAGATGTAGCAGAAGATGAAGAAGACAATTTAGAAAATCTTACGTGTGCTCCTGAAGAAAAAGATTAAGTGTTATTACACACCTAGAGTTGTAAAATACTGGAAAACTGGTAAAACAAAGCGACGTTCTGCAGAAAGTGTGAAACATAATTTCAAAAAAGTGAAATTGCTAACCCAGTTATAGAGATGAGCAGAAAGTATTAGCGGAGGCGGCACCCATACGGCTTATTACGGAATATGTCCTTGAAAATTTAAAAATAGCATTATGGATGGAAGAAAAATAATTCATGACATGGATCTTTGACGGTGGGCTTTAGAAGTTAAACAAGAAATTGGACACGAAACGTTTAAACCAGAACAGTGGTGGATATAGCGCTTCAAGAAAGTACATAATATTGTGTCTCCCAAAATAACAACATTTATTACTTGTTATATACGTTTCGGCACAAACAACACCGATGAGAATGGATTTAATTAAGAATTACACTATGGCTGTACTTTAACTGTAAAGAGTCAGTTTTACTAGTCATTTTTGCAGATGAACACTTAATTTCACCGTTATTTTTGCAATTGTATTCATTGTTGAGATAAGTAAACGTGTATTTTTTTTCTTCGATGTCTGGTAAGCTCACATCAAATCATCAGAAGCTGTCTAACAGATGTTTTCTTCCCAAATTTTCAACCCAACAGTGTCCTTTTGCTTGATTCTTGGAGTGGGCCTTGTATTGCCGAACTTTGAGAAAACGAAATTGGTACCAAAAGTTAAAACATTTTAAATATACCCAAAAAGCAATCGCAATGGTGTGTGGTTCTAAATTCTGAAAAAATTGTAGGAGCTTTTTCTGGTACAGTGATTCTTGTGAACTACGACATTGATTTCCATCAGAGAAAGCTCCAATCGTTAACACGCAATCCGTTTTGTTCAATAAATTTTTCAACGTCTTCTAATACTCATGATATAAGAATGGATGAAAGACCAGAATCGTTTAAAAACCCTGAAAAATATAGAGTCTACGCCCTTGTGTGGTGTTTGTAACGAACCTTCTTATTTAGCGTTGTTCACTGTATAAGCAATATTTGTGTTTTCAACGCTTTTATACTGACTACTATTATTGCATAGCATAATTACCATACATACAATTATACTATTTACCATCGCGGGCATTTTATTTTCTTTTTAAATCTACCGCACCGTTTTCCGAAAATGTATTATTTATTAATTATGTTCTATTAATTGCTGCCTTATTTCAAAAAATAGTAAAAACACATAAAATACAGTGCGCCTAAGAATGCTTGCTACTTTTCCATTAAATTGCAATAGATGACATTAATTTGGTTCAAATAAAACAAAAATTAAATACATCCCAGACCATTACTCATTATTGTTGTCTAAGGGACCGTAATATTTGGCATATCCGTGATATTATTTAAATTGAACTCTCAATCTTCTAAGTTTTTTGTGCTTGATTTATTTCACCACGGATTTAAGTGTAGAACAACGAATGACAGTAATCAAATGGTTTTTCATGGCAAAGCCGAATAGATCTCAAAGTGATGCAATTGTAATAGCTAGAGACAAATTTCGAAGAACTTGCGATCGTGAACCAGCAAAATCGATGAATTTGAGACTCTGGGTGAAGTAATAGACCAATATCGAAAGAGATGTGAAATGCGTAAAACTATTGTCACTTTGGGACAACAAAGACAGCTAGCTGCAAAATTTACTTTTTCGAAAGGATCCATCACGACAATCATTAAAAGAAATTAGAATGTTATCTGAAACACTGGTTTCTTTAGATGGCGCTAAGCCTGATACTCTTACCCTAAATAATAATAAATATTAAAAAATAAAAAAAATAATAATTTGGGAGATGTAGGGTACCCCGATCTCACTTTGTTTATTTTTTCCGAAAATAATTTGCGTCATCCTTGACTATGTTATATATATTTCAAATTATCTTAATATTAAAAAAATAAATAATTTGGGGGGTCCGCTGTTGTTTATTGTTTCCGAAAGTAATTTGCATCATCCTTGAGTATGTTATATACCTCATATTATCTTTTAATCAAAAAAATATCAGTCATAGTTTCCGAGATATTTACGAAAATCTAAAAATTAAACAATTATGCAGCATTTAACAAAAGATACGTTCCAATATTCGTAAAATCCATAAAAAAAACGTTTGAACATTGACTCATCAACCACACTACAAAAGATAATTGAAAAATAAAATGTTGAAAAAGTAAAAAGAAGAGGCAATCTGCATGGATAAACAAATTAGAAAAAGCAAAACGAGTAATATAGAAATACATATCTACTTTCCCTAAATTATTGACAAATTTGATATTTAATAAACTGATGCATTTATAATTCTTATAGTCAGTTATTTTGTGTATCTATTCGAAAGAATGAAAATAAGAAAAGTGTTGCAAGTCGATCAGAATTCATCCTTACCAGGTGCTGGATAATCGCCTTTTGCCGCAGCTTTCCTTTCTGTCGTACTGAAGTAGTTTCCGGATGCCATTTTACCTTCTCGCAATGTACTAAAGATAGGTTCAAAATACGTCGACAACTTATTTGTCTTCTTTGCCATCTTTTCCGCTGGTGAAATTCTAGGAATTCGAGGAATTCTAAGACCATGTGTTTGAGAAAATTCTTTCGTTTCTAGCTGCCTAGTCCACCTAGAACAATGGTTCCCAACCTTTGAGAGATGGCGGAGCACTAAAGTAAAACTTGGATTTTTTAGGGACTACTAGATTTTTGAACCTGCATTTGCTTCACTAGCACAGTTCTGGATGCTTATTGCTACGCGCCTATCGTCGCCTGCATCCAAATTATTCATATTTTTATTTTTTATTAAAAGTAACGCTGAGAATCCTTGTTCACAAAGAAGAATTCTGGAAAACCGGATTACTTTCACGCAGGTTTGGATACGCTTCCTTGCACCAAAACTCGTTGAACTAAAAATGTCCTTGCAAATGCCATCACTCTGTGATTCGATAACCTCTTACTGAATATTACTAGGTACATAAGTCCCTAGCTGTCACGTTAAATGGGTTTCTAATAACTTTCTGGATAACATCAGATATGGCCGCATCGAATTCAGGAAAGTAGAGGGAAACTTCCTCTTTTTAAGTGCTAGCCAATATTTTGATAGACTTCCGACATCTACAAACTTCTTTGACGTGGGAAAAGTCGAATAATTTTTTGTTTGGATCAATCCCCAAGTTAATTTTAATAAATTAAATTAATAAATTTCAATAATATTTGCGGTGCCCTCTAAGTTGATATTTCCCGAACTTTGAAATTACAAATTTAACTTATTCAAATGTGAAAAAATGTCTGCAACGTAAGCCAAAGTCATTTGAATTCCTGGGTCGCAAAACTATTTTAACATGCCAGTCCCTTTTTCCTCCTCCAAAATTAATTCAACTTCTTCTCTTAGCTCATACTATCGTTCCAAGATATTTTCCTTCGGGGGCCAACTTCTGTATGATAAAGAACTTAGCGATGGATGTGTGGCCAGTAGTGAGGGAGTTCTTTTGTTTCATGTGTTGCTAAAGAAGTAACTGGGAACATCGTACCACAACAGTAAACTGCGTTTTTTTTTTATTTAATTTAAAAGCTGTCCTTCAATATCTTACGGCATTTTCTTTTTTTTTGCTTTCTCTCCTAAAACGCCTTCTACAGCTTTCGACACACCTAGTTTCATCAATGTTTCACCAATGACATGTGCTTTCTTTGATACTACAATTAGTTCTGAAATTTCGAACGATGTAGCAAGGGCTTTTTCAGATTTACTACTCTACGTTTGTTCCCAACATATCGTGCCGTCCCTTTCGTCGCTAAACATGCTGTCAACTTTCTTGCATCTTATATCTATTGTTAGTTATTCAAATTATTCAACCGAACACCGAAAGCTTGTATTGCTTTTAGGCCGCTCTACACTCCGCAAATATTAATTTAAACACCTAGAAGTATCACCTCTCGATCGATCTATAAACCCGGATTTACAAAATTGTAATCTGCGCGTTACTTGAGTTCCCTTGTAAGTATGAGATATGTGATAATGATAAGCAAATTTTCTTACAAAGATCTAACATTCTTCTTCCAAATACAATGACTTCCCATTTGCTTCTGGGTCTTGAAGAGCACCTTCCCGTTTATCATGGCTCTTGTAAGCTCAAAATTGTCGATGGTCGTTCCATGTTCTCGGCTCACTAGCATTTTGTTACCCTGACAAAACTGGACATTAAATTCTAAATCTTGAATTTCGCCCCTTTTATTTCATATGTATACCCAACCCAACCCCAACAAGAAGAATGCGTTAGATTTAGTTACATACTAAGACACGTATTGGTGCTTGATGTGTCAAACTATTTACTGAATTGAAATTTAATTTTTACAGATTGCTAAGCGACGTTAAAAAGATCCTGTAAAAGCTAACGACACTAAGCATTGTCTAATAGAAGTGAACATAAGCATAGAAATAATATGGGGCTGCAAAAGAAGGCCTTCGACGAAGAAAGAACGATGGGGCAGAATTTTTTCTTATGCTACAGCAAAAATATATTTCGTACTTTGATGATTAGAAACTTTATCGCAAAAAATTTAAATGGTCGTTAGTGGTTTTAAACTTGGGGGAAATAATGCCGAAAAATGTAGATAAAAATATATTGAAAGCCCAGAAAGATATACTGCTTGACACCAGAAGAGCAATCTACCTCTGATGTTATGTATTGGACTGTATATACATACTTTTAACAGAGTATACAAACCCTTCGGAGAACAAGCGTTACAAACAGCCACGACTGCCTGCCGTCGCTCATTCATCATGCTCGCACTATCTGTGGTTTATAACCATACTGCGGATCGACGAGCGCCTCCATCATGTCCGTGCAGAGTGCCGGTTTACATACGTCCTTCAGTCAAACCGCACCCTCTCCATCCTTCATGCGAGACAGTCCTTAAAATGTAATTAGAAAGCACGGTTCATCTTTAACTTTGTTCTCTATATTTCTAATTTTCTAGTTTTCTATCTAGTGTTAATTGCTTAGTTTCTTCTACAGTTATTTTTTTTCCAATTATTATCATCTTTATTCTCACGTTAGCTTTAGTTTATAGTTTTAGTTTACTCTACCATATTTACTATTTTCCTTTTAAATAAATAAGCATTTTCAGAATTCCTTTTTATTTTAATTAAATTTGATTTCCTTTTATCACTTATTATTGGAATTTTTTTTTTAATTTGTGCAGATATATTAATTGGGTTTTCCTTGTTTTCTTTTATGTTAACTATGTCGCCTAACAAACGTCCCCGCCAAGAGCTCATGAATACCTGGATTAAGGATCATGATTGTTTCGAAGTTGTCAATGACACAGATTTACTGAATAATGTTCTAAAAAATCACGATTTAAAAGCCGATGTTTATTGCAATCTTGGTGAATGGAATGAGAATTTTTATGGCGATCTTTCCGAAGCCTCTGTGGTTGCAGATGTACCTTTCCGAAAACTAGGTAATCCAGTATTTAAACATTTTCTGGCAAAATATACGGGTAAGAAGTCCTAAACGAAATTAACCAAAATTAACAATTACTACTGGTTCAGCGCAGTCGAAACTATGGATGCGTTAGGGCGAAGCATAGTTCACGTCATTGTTGGTGTTTTGTATAGAGATGGTCCAACAAAGCCATATTTAATAGCCAGCAAAATAATAGAACGGAATGCTAATACAAGTAGTTGTCAGCAATATTGATAAAAATGTAACGGGAGAAAGCTTTACACTTTGTGAGAAAGCTGGAAAATTGCTCAAAAACATCTTCATCTCCAACATAGAGTTGCAGAATTTATTAGAGAACAATTCCCGAATGTTAACGAATTAATTAATCACACCAAAAAAGTTTTCTTGAAAGCATTTATAAAAGTTGCTTTATATAAAGGCAAATGGCAAGCACTTTCCTTACCTCCGCCTCCAGTCGTAATAAGATGAGGGGCGTAGTTGGAAGCCTTTTCATTTTACGCAGACAATTTGGAGAAAGTTGCTGATGTAATAAACGATTTAAATGTGGATGCACAAACCATAAGCAAATGCAACTCTCTTATAGGATCCATC
Organism: Marronus borbonicus; assembly: GCA_902655005.2. Classification (NCBI taxonomy): domain Eukaryota; kingdom Metazoa; phylum Arthropoda; class Insecta; order Coleoptera; family Scarabaeidae; genus Marronus; species Marronus borbonicus. Next base: position 8,870,938 of record LR737389.1, read on the forward strand.
TTATATGCCTCAAAAAATAAAATGCTCTGAATCACAAACAGTACAACTAAAAGATGGAATTGAAACATTACCGCAACCATTAGTAAACACGACGCTTATAAGTCCCATTATTCACCACGCTTCTTTCACAAGTTGTGATGTGGAAAGAACCTTTTCTATATTTAAAGATGTTCTAACAAGTAAGCGAACACATTACATAGCAGAAAATTTAGAGTATTTTTCAGTTAATAATGTTAATATTAAAGTATTTTTAATAGACTTTATTTTTAATTCAGCTTACTTTTCCCAAAATAAATTAATTAAAAAATAACAGTTGGTCATAGAACACAGTTGATCTGCAACAACTGCACTTTGAATCGCTTTAATGCCTTAAGTATTTTATTCAGATAATCCTATGAGAGCATTTCAAATAAATAGAATTGTAAGATTTCAGTTTATACACGGCAATAACTAATATATAAATGTTTCTCTTTTATTCAGTCACAATATATTATACAAACTATACATAAATAGTATATTTAAATAAATCACACATTCCATGATGAAAAATAAAGAGAGTAATTTACTAATATTACAATATGAGAGGAATACAGGATGATGAAAAATAAATGCCCGAGAAGATTTAGTTCATCTTTCAACAGAACAAAAAACGAGACTGACCTGAGATTTTGAACTGTTGAAAGACATTCACTAGAATGTCTCTAAAAAATCAGGCACTTAAAGTTCCGTATGCACTTTTTTCAATTCTTCTATTCTTTGTATAAAATCGGATTTTTCTATACAGCCTTGGCAATCTTCACCCCAATCGTTAATGATCTTCTTCAGATCTCGCACTTTTAATTTCTTTAAATCGACAGTTTTCAAATCGATCTCCACATCGTACCTTAATTCGCAAATTTGAGAATCCTTTTTCTTTAATTTCTCGCATACTTTTTCAGACGGCATCGACCATGACATCGGTTTTGACATTTCACCCAAGATACCTGTTGCGCTCTCTTCTAATCCGCCTAGATAATAACAGAATCTATTCTCTTTATTTTTCGCTCCTTTACAAAATTCCTTAAATTGTGCTTCTATTTTCTTCGGATCTTGTTTTTGATCTTCTGACAGGGTTGCACTGAACTTTTCTAGTGTCTTTATACATACTGAAAACAAATATCGGGTCATCGGTTACAAATTAATTTAGCATATCTTTTAGAAGTATGTCTCACCTTCACATTCGCCTGCTTTCAATGCTTGTACTGCTAGGATGTAGCTAAAGAACAACAATAAATACGATGATAAATCCATTGTTATTAGTAGCACCACAGTGAGGTTACCACACAAATACTAAGGTATATTTTACGAAATTAACTACTCAATAAACTCGTTTCTGCACTCCTTACTTTACGTGGAAAATGTTCTTCAAGTTTCGTAATATCAAATCCAAATACCGAACATACAGCACACGTTGACGTTTAAAAAACCGCTCATGGGGAATGGTTAAGTTGGTTATAGTTGGCGTGATTTGATTGGTCCACGCTGTTACGGTGAAATAATATTACCAACCTAGTTTTATCTAATTTTCTAGAAAAAAATGAAATGAATTCTTGTTAGAAGATAAAATGTAATCAATTATCCCATTTTAAATATTCTCAATATCAAAAGAGGATGCCTCTGTACATCTTTGTCACACAAAGTTTTTATGTTAGCAAATCTGCAGAAATTTCTATTGCTATGCAGCTGCCGCAGTATAAGTTGGCGAGCGGTGGGAGTGAGTTCGCACAGGTAGAAGAAAGGTAGCTTACGTCTTATTCGTTCTTAAATATAACGTTTCCGTATCAGAGGCGTACCATTTTAATTTACTAATAGTTGTAATGTGTTTATATTTTGAAACATTTGTTGTTGCAATCCAATACAGGTAATGGGACTTATAAACTTATAATAATATTTATTATCACAGGTAATATACAAGTTGACAGTCAGTAAGATACAATAATAATGAAAAGTGCAAGCAACATTGTAGCATAATATAGATAATAAAACGAGACATATACACAGTATTAAATGGGGTTACAAAATCAGTGAATTAAAAGAAAGTAAAATTAATCACTGTCATCGGAGTATAGTTCATCATCACTATCTTTATCTAAATTAATAATAAGCTGTTTGCAGCGTTCGCCAACCAGGATCTCATTCTGTAAATGTTCTTCTTGTTTTATGACATGTTCACAGCGTTTCTGCCAGTCCTCTATAGATATTTTTGAAAACTCTTCTTCTGTGATTTTCTTTACATCTTCTAATTTGAATGTTACGTTTCTTGCTGCTACATTATTCTTAATCTGTGGGTGATATGGAGGCAACCTTAAAAGAGTATGCCCCTTCTGTTGAAAATATTCATTAAATTTATAAGTAATATAGCGCTCTTTATGTGACTTGATTAAATCATATAACTGTGGTTTCAACATATTAGTGTCGACGGGAATTCCCTTAGCTACTACCATTTAACCATTTCAATTTTTTTACTGACAGATGTAGGTGCTTTGTTTGTTTGAACATTATGATACGGCAGTTTTGGAATTAATTTCTCATTTACCCACTTTCCGTAATTTTCTGCGTTCATGTCGTCGTGGTAGTCACCACTTTTTGAGCCAGATTTAAATATTAGTGAGAACCCTTGAAGAAAACCCATACTACCGCCTGCGTGTACTATAACTAATCTTTGCCCTTTTGATATATTTCTTCGAAGACCATTTGCACTACTATCACTCCAATTTTTCGATGAAGTATGACCACTGTGAATATATGTTTCGTCAAATATACACTATGTGATTTTTGTTTTCTGTAAATAATCTATTCTCCGCTACCTAATATCCATTCGTTCGATTATTTTTCTGTTATTTTGTGTACACCTAAATCCGAATCCCATATCTTTCACAATTTTTCGCAGCGAAGTTTCTGATCCCTCCCGTTCTAATTCTTTTCGCACCTTCTTATGTAAAGCTCCTGTAGTAACACGACACTCTTCTGTACGGTGAAGATTATAAATTATGTTGCGCAGATCTTTTATTTTGTATTCCGGCAAATTTGTAACAGAACAACGACGCTGTCGTTTTTTGCCCGGATTGCGAAATTTATTTTCTCCAGGAGTACTCTGAAGTGCATTGCCTTCGTGAACAATTTGAAATCCATAAAAAATTCCAGCCTTCAATTTTTCTAAACTTACTTTGGGGAACGATCTACAAGTATATTTCAGCCTTCTTTATGTAAGGCTTTAACAAATTGTTTCATGGGCCCCAGTTTTATGTGAAATGGAGGGAAAATTATTTTATCCCCATCAAGCAAAGACTCGTTTAAGCAATAAATTGTCGATAAATACAACCATTGAAAAAATACCGTTCTAACTAGAATAAAATAAAAACTTAGTTGTTATACATTATTTCAAAACCCAGAGCCAATTAGTAAAAATAGTAAAGTAAGTTGTTTGTAAATTCCTTGGTTCAAATGTAATAGGAAGTCGTATAAACATCTTTAGCAATCGAAAAAAAAAAACTTTTTTTGTTGGCCTGTTATCTAACATTTTTGAGAACATGTTAAAGGATATTTTCCTTGGGTATTTGCTGTTCACGTGATTTTTGGTTTTTGAAAAAAGGACATAAAAATTATATTATTAATTACATAAACTATATTACTATACAGAACATACATTGCAAAGGATTTGGCGACCTCACAAACCAGGTTAGGTTAGGGCATCAATACCTTGTAAAGTCCGATATCTCCGGAGGATCTATCTATATATATAAATGCCGTTCTTGCGGCATTACCTTCTAAATATTTCTTTTTCTGTCTACTAGAATGTTTTCATTGAATAGAAGGTTGATATTCTTGTTGTATTAATCAAACTATGAAGAAATAAACATTAAATTTATTTATAGGGTAGTTTGAAAGTAGCCTATAAGATAGTTTATTAAGTACAAAAAATATGGATGGGGATGTAGATTCCCAAAGTGTATTATTTCAACTTGTAATGGTATTTACACTATCAAAGGTTTCAACAACCAAAGCAAATCAATTAAATTGTTCTAGTTCAACCCCTAGTTATTATTGTAACCATTAATTACAACCGTAACCAGTAACGAACAAGTTGCAAGGAAGTAGCAATCAATTTGCTGAGCGTACAAAAACATATTGAAACATTTCAAACGCTTACGCTTTGAAGCCCTAGCCTTACTTTATCGATCTAATTTTGAAATTCTTATTGAAAATAAAACACTGTTTAATTATAAAAATGTTTATTACACAGATAAGTTAGGATTCTCTTGTAGATACACCGGTACAGTTACTTTTCCCATGAATAAAAGTAAGAATGTAGAAGCATCGCTCTCATTTTCTGGCTTGAAGGTGATATAAAATATGAAGGGATGATTTGCCTTAAACTCCACTACAAAACGTTCAGCTGATTTCCTTACAATCGCTGCTGCTGTTAAAGAAAATAGTTCTCGTCAATAAAAAAAATAAACATTTTTCGCCAGTTCTAAGTTTCCCTCACTTCTGGTCCGCGAATCTTCTATTTTGATTGATATTTAATGTTTAAATAAAATATAAATTTTAATAACAAAGATAAACATGCTTTTATTCAAGAAATTAAATGATTATTCCTTTTAAATGAAACGCCACCCACCGGCCTCTTGACAATAAGCAAAGCTAATAACAATACCACGTTCAGTTTGTACACTGGAAATGGCGTCAGGGCTAATTCGATTCATCTCATTTCATATAGATTTAGTACCCCATCAAGGGATGTAAGATGTGAGCCACTTTATTGGTCCTCACCTACCGATCCACCTTCCAAAAAACTTGCGAACAGTATATGCAAAGTGCGGGAGTGCACGGTCTTGCTTAAACCAAATATCGGTTAGAATTATTTTCATTTGGGAAAATTTCTGCAAGAGCAGATACAAGTGTGTCCCTCAAAAAATTCAGATATCGCTGCCCCGTGAGAGTTTCGTCTAAAAAGAAAGGACCGATAATTCTATTGTTAACTATCCTTACCAACATATTAACTTTACGAGGGTGTTGAGTATGTGCTTTATTAACCTAGTGAGGATTCTGTCTACTCCAGCACTTGCAATTTTGTCGATTCATTGTTCCATTTAGGTAAAAGTAGGACTTCATCTGAAGAAGCGTAGATTTCTGCTGCATAAATCCTGCGTTGTATCACAAAATTGCATTCGACGATCAGGGTCGTCTTTATCGAGTTCTTGCAGTTCGTTTATTTTGTAAGGGCGGTAGTTTTCTGTTTTAGTATCGCTACCGCGCTAAGTTTAGTTAAATGATTCAAATTTACAATTAATTTTCAATTTTTTTTAAGTAACAAGTATTTGGCACATGACAATGTATAAAACTGATTATTTTGTCAAAAAAACACAAAATCGGGAATTGTAGTTTAAAAAAATTGCCAATGACGTCGTTTCATGAAAACCAGAAGTGGTAGAAGCTTAAAATTGATGAATAAATGTTTATTTAAAGAAAAATAAAATTGCTTCAAATTTAATGAATTTATTCCAAGCCTATTGTTTTACTTTACTTTTCGGAATATACCATCCCTTCAATTAAATTTGGTAACAGTGCAAAATATTAATGTCCTTTTAAAATAAACTTGTGACAAATATCATAATCAATATTAAAACATGTGTACATCAGAATATCAGAACATTTATTATAAAATTTTTTATTTTTCATTTTATAACTGGTTGATTAGAACACAGACAGTGGGTTTATGCCATTAAAGTATCCAGCATTTTCATCAATTATCTAATCTTGCAATTACGTGTTGCAATACTCGTTTGCAAGAATTTTTTTGATAATTGATTACTCCCTCCAAGGTTCCCAGATCTCATAACTCTGGATCACATAATTGAGGAACTTTATATTAGAGAAATTTGTGATAACATAGAATGTGATATTTCTGAAATTAAAATGCGATTAAGACATTTTACAACAAAGATGTATTGCTGTATCACAACTTGTAATCTATCAGAAGAGTTTTGTCAAAATTTTACTTAAAAAAGACAGTAATATTTACCTGTTACCAAATTTATATTGGAATATTAGTCTATTCTAAATGAGAATTTAGTTGAAGGCACGGCATCAATATAAACAGGGTAACGTTTTCTTTCCAGAAGTAACAGAATATTACGTAACTATTAAAAAGTAACGCTGTTAATTAGGTTCACTAGTGGAATTAATTGACGGCGTTACTTTTACTATAAACAGGATAGATACCATTGGCTGCGGTCACTTCAGTTCCAACTTCGTTGAAGTCGATTACAGCTTTCTGAATTATTTCATCCACTTTTAGATCTTCATTTTCAACCATTTTGGTGAAGTTAGCGCCATTAGAAAAGATTTCGCTGAAACCCAACTGTAATATAAACAAGGATGTTTTTGAAGCTATCATGTTCAGCAGTAAAACTAAACTCAGTTCAGTCTTACTACTGAAGATGATTGCTTACGTATCGGAACGTGCGTCGAGTGTAAGTGAAATGTTGTGGCATGAGTGATAGTGAAGTATTTCAGTGCAATACGTGATTTAATTTGCAAATGCATAAAGCTACAAACAATATTTTGCACAAATCACTGTTTTTATTATTACTTATTTAGATTACACAAAAGTGTTAACATCTGTTCGAGAGATAGTTTTGCGCCCGGCAAAAATTATGTAAATCACTTTTGTTTGTATTTACTATAATTTATTTAATTAATTTTCAAATGATTGCCGTTGAAGTCCTCGACGTCCGTTACGTCCAGCACTATGCACAACGATCAGTATATAATAAATATATCTAACTCATTTTGGGTTGCATTTACATTTATGCATTAGAAGATTATGTGGTGTGAAATTCATCACAATATTAAAGAAACGCCAAACACAAATACATCAAATGATTTTAACTAGCGATGATGAACTTCTTGCGAAGTGTCGGCGTAAAAGCAACTATTCCATATAAATACCAATTCCTACATTTCAGTGGGAAAAAAATAAGGCTCCTTTTACAATTGAGAAACGGTGTATAGGTAATTTTTAAGTTGGTTTTTACAAATGACCTGTGAAAAATTGCTACAACGAACTGACCTCTACGCTTTTCAAAAAATGAACTTATCAGTGTAATGAGTGTATTTTCAGGAGCCCTTAGATTTTGTATATTGTACTAATCTAGTTTACCAAATGTTCTCAAACTACTACAGAATAATATGTTTCGAACAAATACTACGCAAAACAAGAAACATGATAAAAGCGATCGTTGGTTTAAATTACATCTACTTGTATTGCACTTAATTGAGAAATTTGAGTTCCATTTTAAAATTGAAGAAAATCTATTTGTAGACGAGAGCATGATCACGAAAAAGTGGCTCGGCGGACAACGGCTCACGTGTAACGAGGAAGTCATCGCCCAAACAGATGCCTGCTTTGAGGACCGAATTCTTACTCGAGAACCTTCCGAAATCCTACTTCTTGGAAAAGTGTATAGAGTTAAACGTTGGAAAATAAATAAAAATCTACAAAAAATAATTTGTTATTGTTATCTTTTTTTAAGGATTTATTGAAGGGCCCTCGTATGATTAATTTAGAAATATACACCGAAAAGAATACTGAAAGGAAAAACATGTTTGGCGTTGGAGATGACATGGTAATTTGCTTTTTTGGGACAGGTTAAAATAAGGCTTCAAAATATTTTTTGAAAAAAGAAAAAAAAACAGAATAAAGCAAAGCTTGTGATTATAGAACAAGTAGTAGCCATAAGTTTTCTCTAAAAACGTAGGATAATAAAATAGTGAGATGCATGGCAAATTATGTTGGAATTGAGGAAGGTACATCCACGAGATATCGCTGTGATGGAGCCCAAGGTGTTCGGTAATTACAATAAACGAACGAGTGATGTAAATAAGATAGATCAAATGCTATCTATATACTTACTCAACACGAATACTGCAACGAAAATGGTGATTTCTGCATTTCCCTCAGATGTCACCTTTATGAATTCATCGGTTTTGTAAATATTGCGGAAGAAAGGCACATTTCAGTTGTTCAAACTGTAATATAGGATCACAACCTAAAGAATGCTTCAAGGCGCACCATACCAAAATAAATACTGTTCGTTATGCATGGTATAAACGGACGCACTGTTTTTTTACAATTAAATAAATAAAATAAGAAAGATTTTATCTAAATAATTTGCGCTTTTCTATTTAAACTAATCACTTCTGCTAATGGGTCAACTTCAAATGTTATCGACCATTTAACATATCTTAAAGACACTTTTAAAATAATTCGAAACTGATGTTAAATCGAAGGAAACGTCTTTTTGCACATCTATCAACAAAATTTTCAATACTTTATTCTTACGACTTTCATAGACAACTAACTGCTGGGATGGTGAGACAATTATACTAACATAAGTCATCGTAAAAAACAAATTTGAGCACTCACCTTTCACCTTTGTTGATAATCTATAGTTAATATCTAAAGGAATAACAGTGCTAGATTTAAGAAAAAGTTAGGGGTGGCCCAACTTCACAAAAATGTTGTGTTCCGGTTTTGGCGACGAAAATCATTAAAACAAATCGCCACTGAATTAAGAATGACAAAATCTTCAGTGGGGAATATTGTTACACACTACAGACAAACTGGAACCATCGATATTAAAGGAAAAAGTACTGGTAGGCCTAGAATTATAACCGAAGGAAGCCAAAAAAGCGTGGTCAGGATTTGCAAAGGACATCACAGAAGCACTGTAACGAAAGTTACGGTTCTTTTGGTATCACGGCAATGGTTTCAATGTGTCCCGAGAGTGTTATCAAAAATATACAGAGTACGGCCTTTAACTTAAGGCAAATATATTTCAAGAAATAAGTAGTATAAAAATCAAAATTTTGCAAACGTAGATATCCGATTTTACAAAAACTGCTTAAAATATTATTGAAGACATTACTTACTCATCTTTCTTATTTTAACCTCTGTTAACTGCTGTTCAGAAGGAAACCGGTTGATTTCATCAAAATTAAAAGCAAATTGGACTCTTGACGATTGAAAAAAAGTTAATTTTAGTGACAGAGCTAAGTTTGCGTAGAGTGCAGAGGATAATCGAAAACAGGTGATTAGAATTAAGAGAAAGGGTTTTCATAGGAACTGTCTGAAAAGGACTTAACTTTCCAAAAGGGCAAATGAAATGAGGTTGTATGTAGGCTAGTGATTAGGGCCAATTGTTATAAGTTATTGCTCAGTATTATTAGTATTAACATTTTATGGAAGAGACGTGAATTTTATTTTAAAAGAATATAAAAAGTTTTGTTCGGCCCTTATGGCACAAAATGAAAAAGTACCAAAAGAACAATTTTCAAAGTGTAATCTGGCTCAAGTTAACTCCCGAATTTTGCAACAAGCTTGTAAAAAGTATGCCAACATGTATTAGAGCCGTTATCAAATTAAAACGAGGCATCACGAGTTACTAAAGTTACTAGTCATATTAATTTAGTTTTGCATCCCAACCTTTAGTTGCTCAAATTTATTGTTCTTTTTTTTTAATTTAAAACTAATAAAATAATAGAAATGGGTAAATAAAAGACTAAATCTCGCAGATATCTTTAATTGAATTTGGTGGCCGGTTTCGTACGTTTCAATTACAACTACATCTTCAGCCCAGCCTAAACCGACTAGACTAACGGAGATAAGTAAAAGTTAACAATGCCTAGATTGCAAAAAAATCGATAAAAAGTTTTTTATTTACTATTTACTTCTAGAGTGAGATACAAGAAACTACAACCAGGTTGATATTGTACATTTCGCCAAATTTCATTAAAAATATTTACCAGTCACCAATTTCAATAAATAAAATAAACTAAAATTATTTGTTGCACTATCTAGATTTAGTTTGACGACCATACTTACATAAATGTGCAAAACTAAATTATTTCAAGTGCATTTGATATTTAACAACGAATGCGTGCATACATAAATGAAATATTCTACATGGGCATAGAAAGAATCCCCAATGACAAATTCATCGACAGAAAATTCGCCAACAACAGATCATCGGCAAACGATTCACCGACTTCTCTTTATACTTTGTGGCGACTTAGAACGAGCATTTTCGAGTCTCGCCATGGGGATCCTGCTTATGACTTTGCAAAACTGTAATATATGACGTTGGAGATTTAAAAAAATGAAGAAAGCTAATTTCTTTTCTTACCTCTAGTACTTTTATTTGGTCTTGTTAGGAAAAACAAAAAAAAAAACATTCCCAAGACCACTTTCGATATTCCATTTAATGGTGCATTCGAAATTATTATATTACGTTTTCCAGCTATAATCAACTTTTTTATTTCTTATCGGCGTCATATTGAATTTTGACACCGTCGACAAGATTTTGTTTTCTGGCTTCAAACATGTATAACAACAGTTTTTGAAACTCCTTTTGACGGCGCTAAAATCCAGTATGGCGTCGATAAGGAATAAGAAAGTTGACAATGGAAAGTTAGTTTCTTTCTGCAAGGCCAAATAAAAATGTAAAGTGGTGAAAGGAGAAAAAGAGCTTTTTTCGCTTTTTTTAAAACTCGAACGTCATTTGTTACAGGTTAACTTTGTCTTCGTCTTCATAACAAACACCAAATTTTCCAATTTTGCCAATTTTAAGCTTACCCTCTTTATCCAATAATAAGCGAGATTCCCATGTTGAGAGTCGCTTGTCTATGGCAGTTTGTAAAAACCATACAACAGGAACAAAGTCAGAGCAGAGATTGCTCTGCGCCTATTAAGTATTGACTTAATAGGCGCTTTACCAACTAAATACATTAAAAGAAAAAAATCTTTTAAACACGCCGTTATGCTGCTCGTTCTAAGCCGAGATAATCTGTGAAAGGGAGTTTGTTATTGTCCATGAATCTTCCATTTGGTGAGTAGGTCCGGTCGAGAAATTGTTTGTTTGGGGAATCTTCCGTCAATGAATTGTTGTCGGCGATTTCTCCGACTCCCATTCAAAACATACCTGTTTCAAAGGAGCATTAAACGAGAACGAACTTTCTACCTGGAACTTCGGTAAAACTATACGGACACGTTGCTTTGTGGTCATTAACGCTAAAGCAGCTAAATCGCTATCCTTGAGCTTTTCCTCCAAAACGGCAAGACCGTTGATTGTTCTTGGTAGCAGTAGAACAAACGCGAAACGGTTATCCTTGTATGGAATTCTCAAAATTTGAACATCTAAATTTTCGTTCTCGCCGTAATAAGCTTTCCGCGAGTGTTCCATCGTCAAACACCTAATTGTTTCCGTTTCAGTCACATAAAATTCCGACATATGCGCCCTTGGAAACTTGTGCATCCATTCACCTTTGAAATAAACAGCGCTAAGCAGTAAAGCACGACTATCTTCGTTGATATTCGTTTCTTCGATTAATTGGTTAATTTTATTGTGGGTCGTTGCTTTAACCCAATAATTAATTTGCTCGGCTGCCTCTGTTGTTTGCGTAAAATTTATATTTTGTACATCCGAGAAGAAGTCGTTCAGTATAGAGCGAAAAGCTTCTTTCAACTTGACATCATCCGCTATAAATATTCTGCTAGCCACCTCTAGGCAAATATCCATAGGTAATCTTAACATACCTAACATTTTTCGATAGCTTCTCGCTGGTTCCGATAAATTAAGGGCGTTGTGTATACTAGAAGCTGTGTTACCTGCTGCGCCTTCGTACGCAATTGATAGGGAATCGTGCAAACTAAGGGGCGAGAAGACCAAATTCTCCTTTTTTGGAAGAACATTGTATAACCTATTTGCGAAAGAATTGATGCTGGGAAATATGGGCTCCGCGGATGTAATTTTGAAAGAGGCTAGCACAAGAAGTAACAGCCGAACTGAAAAGTGAAAACAACGGAAACAAAGATAAAGTAAAGCAGAAGTGCCACCGTATAACGTTACGAGAGGCAGCAAATTTTTTCATTGATTTTAGTTTTTCTTTGAATGTAATTCTGATAAGCGGTACTGTAAGGTAATAACAATGTTCGAAATATCGCGTGGTAAATCAATAGGTATTGGTAAACAATCCGGCATAATAACTTTGCATGAAGAAGGTGAACCAAAAAAAATAATGCTAAGATAGCATCCTTATGGTATTAATGGAATAATTCACGGCAAACATAACAAAAGGAGAGAAAAACAATACACTCCCCACGTACATGTTTCTGCCTACCCGGAGTCTTCAGCGCGGTTCCGAGAGCATTTTTTATCTCTATCTTCTATCGCTGTTGCCTCACAATTAATGCCACAACTTTCAAAACGACAAACTCGACATTTCTTAGCGTCCTCTAGTGCCAAAGAAACGCATGTTACATTTCCCGTGAATTATTCCATCAATACCATAAAGCTATCTTAGCATTATTTCTTTCGATATTGTTTCTAGGCATTTTCTGATGTGTTTTGTTACGAAGAAAGTTATTTCAGCAAACAAATCGGAGATAAATTAAATCCAGCCGCGTTGATAATAAAACATTAACAGACATAACAAACAGGCGATTTGGAAGACCGCCCAGGTTCACCACGAATAACCACCCCAGCATATGATCATCTACTACAATTAATAAATAAAAGAAATCGTTGAAAAACTGCAACAGAAATAGTGAGTGAATTCAATCGCGGACGTCAGCACCCGGTTTCAGTTATCACGGTTAAATGCCGGCTAGCGAAAGTATTGCGGGGCAAACCCATAAATTGAATAGGCTGCAGTGGGCCCGTGAACATCGGAAATGGACGGTAGAACAGTGGAAAAATATTTTATGGAGCGATGAATCAATATTTAAAGTATTCGGTCAAAGTAAGAGAGTGTTTATGAGACGGTTCGCTAATGAGATGATGCATGATACCAACAATAAAATATTGGCAGATTGGGGCTGCTTTCCTTTCACAGGAACAGCGACATCACACTGAATCAAATAATGCAGAAAGAGGACCACCCCGAAATATTAGCATCCCACGTCATTCCTTCTGGGCTGCGAGTAGTCAGCGAGAATTTCACTATTATGCACGACGACGATCCGAAACATACAGCCCGAATATGCACACGGTATCTGAATGAGCAAAAGGAAGCGAATATTCTTACTTTACAAAGTATGAATCCCGATCGTGTTCGAACAAATTTGCGGTTTTGAAGTAATGTTGTCAATTTGATAAATGTGGTGTATTGGACGAACTTTAATTAATTAATTAATTGGTTTTGCAAGTAGTTACAGTAACGATGTTAATAATGGTATAGGGCCTTAAATCATCATGCAAAGAGTAATTTATCATATCACACACATCGCTGATATAAATCGAGAACTGAAGGAGCCCTAATTTTATGCCTTGAAGGACACCAGAAATGGAATAAAAATGTTCTGAATCATAACCCAAATGAACAACATAATAGTGGTTTCTTTGTGTAAGGTATGATGAAAATAGGGTTACTAGATATGTAGAAAATCCAATTGAATCTAATACGATCAAAAGCTGTAATTTACTGCATGCAGATAGTTGTCGCACTCAGTATTTTATACAGCGTGACCACCTAGTCCGCAGGCGAAAGATAATTCCTTGCCTGAACAGTTTAGAGAAAAAGTTTTCAAATTAAAGATATTCGGAGGCAAGTTCTGCACAATGTAAATTTATTCCCAAGTGTATACTGGACAACCTGTATAGGATGACTAAATTGCTTCTTCAGTTTCCGCTGCAAACGATACAAGTTTGGTTTTTTAAACTATGCTGTATATTATTACGTTTGTGGTTGCCCCTCTTTAATATGTGTCGACTTTCATCAATTTTCCCCTGCACACATCTATGTTACTGTTTGAGATAATTCGAGATTTTTTTCGGCAATACATCGACATTTTTTATATCAACTAGCGTTCATTGACATCATAGAAATGTCTGATTTATTCCATTTTTTATGGAACACTTGTATATTTTTGCTGAATGTGATCGAGAAATGCTCCAAATTGAAAAATATCCGATATATTATGACTTTTTATGAAAAAATCTGGCCATACCCAATGGAATCAAATACTAGAACTTTAGAAATTGCTAAAATAGCTCAACACGACATGTTTCAAGAAATATTAGATAAACGAAGAGGTGACTCTCTTAGAATTGAAATTTTTCTAATTCTGGCGAGTCAAAAGCGACAATCTCTGGATATATGAAATGGCTCATTTAAAATAACGACAAAAACGTCACTTACGAAATAAAATATATGGTCCGATGTCTAAGATGGTCTATAATATGAAGATGTTCTTTTATTTTAAGTGAAAATATACGTATCATACCCTAAAACAGTTAATAATAGACGCAGGTAGTCCTATACAAAGCAACTCTAAATATCGCAGTAGAAACCATATACACTAAAATACAGGGCGTACCATTTAAGAGAACATAACTTTGAATTGTAATTAAATCTATGACTTCTGTATACAAATTTTATCATTATCAATAGTAAAGGTGCTATCGAAGAATCTCCGACTATTGTCCCATCCTGTACATTTCAAACTTTAATTAATTTGTCATATTACTGTAGCTATACAAACTGAAAGTACAAATGGAACAACTTCAATCTAAACACCATTTTAAATATAAACTAATTCAATGTGAATAAACAAATTTGCTTTTTAGCAACAGCAACAAGTAGAGAAAAAGTACTTACAATTCATTATTGCGGTGTTACTTGATGACCGATGTAGTTTCTTCAGAGCATATAGTCAGTTTGATCAAGTTCACGTTTACCCAAAACAATAGCACATTACTTTTGTTTCTACATATTTTTATCGTAAAGTTTGATAAACAAATCGTAAAAGTGATGTTTGCATTTGTTCATTTCTTAGTTTTTTAATAAAAAATTGCATATGTAAAGGCGCTTGTTGATGCTTGTGCCCGCAATAACTGACAGCTCTTCATCGCTATTAGTACATGTTAATAGAGTCATTTGTAAAGGGGAGGTGTATAATTATTAATACCAAAGGTAATAATATTATATCATTAAATAATTCTTTACAGCTACAAATTTTACTCTGTATGATACGGTGAAATGGCTTACAATTTAGAATTATGAACATTTGTAGAATGCAGCGATGCCGAAAACAAAATAATAAAACTTTGGAAATGAATTGTTATCGAAAGGAACAATAGAGTTTGAATAATCTAGTAAATGCTACATAAAATGTAGTTCTGTTATCTTAATTGAAAAGTAATATAGTTCGTAGTTTGAATGATTTCCCCCCTTCCTATTGTTACGTCTTGCGGATGACATGATAGTGGACGTGGAGGCACTTGGAATTGAAATACAAGCGTACACTGACGGTATCATCGTATTAATTAGTGATAAATAGATACTTAGGTGATGGTGCCTAACACCAGTCGCAGCTGGTGCAAAGATGAAGATCTCACAATCAATTCGCACAAAATCGTGACCGTTCCGTTAACAAAAACAAAATTGGGGAGACTGATCCCCCCAACCCTTCTCGGTGAATAATTACGCTTCTCCATGAAGGTAAAGTGTTTAAGAATCTTACTTGACAAGACACTATTCCGGCATCCCCATCTAAATTAATGAATACACACGACCAAAATTACAGGACGTAGGCATTGTGATAAGGCTTGGAGAATGTATATGGTGCCGTAGTCTGGTGGAAAAAGGGCAAAAGCGAAATTCACTTTGAATGCCTACCACTCCAGGACTGGCTACTGAAACTCTCCTAGTTTTTACTCCTCTCCACATACACTAGCTCCAAATTGAAAATGCACCACCCCTAAATTGTTGGAATATTTCGTTAAAATTTTATAAATGTATTTCTGAAGGTCGACTTAAACAATTGTTTATCATATTACATTGGTCTAGTTTGTTTTCTAAGAATTAGAGGAACACTTGTTACAATCCAGTGGTTGTACAAAAGTCAGTAAAATGAGTTCAGTATGCTTTAAGCAATCGTGAGTAATGCCTCGTAGACGAGACCGTGCAACTTATGAACAATTAACCCCTTGGCCGGATTATCGGGCTACATGAAGGCGGTGTTAGTTTCCGAGAAATTGGCTTGATGTTTGCTTTGCTTTTGACCAAACTTAGGTATATTTTATCGCAAGGGTGGCGTTCCGATGGCAAAATTCAAGATTATTTACAGCAAGCGATTTGCTGCTTGTTAAAAGTTTGATCACAATAGGTTACTTTAACGTATCATCTGAGTTGCCAAACTCGCATAAAATCACTAACAGTGGGTGAACTTTAAACTGACGTTAAAAGAAATAGTTTCCATACTGCTAACAATAATTTATTATTTAAAAGAGGAAAACGTATTTTCCAATTTCCTCTTATAAACGGTGTTCCAATAAGAGCGATAAATTAAAATTTTAAAATAAAATACAGGAATTATGTATGGAACAATACAATTGATAAATGCCCTACTCGGCTTCACTGGCATATTTGCGTTTTTTTGACGAAATTTTCAACCACGTGGCTGGATTTCAGTGATACAGTACCCACCTCGTGGGCTTATTGACATACTTATTTGATTTCAAAAAAAACAGAGAAAGAGCCCAAACCGGAAGTTACACGACGGATCAGGTAATGTCTCGTGTAATAATGCCACGTGATGTGTGACATGTGGCTCCACTGTTGCAACCACATATTTCTGAGACTCGTACGGCACAAATGCCGAATGGATGTTCCTGGACTCTCGATCACATTTTGGCGAACAGTCGACGTCATGACTGTTCGCCAGAATGTGATCTCAGCTGAACGACTTCGAGGGACATGTGTCGATGGTTAGACATCAGTAATTGACCCTTTCTCTTTGAATTTTTCGATTATTCTCTTCAGAGATGATGCACGTGGAACATTTTGTTTACCAAAAATTGGATGCAATTCGCGAATCGTGGTAGTCAAACTTGACCATTTTTTAAATAATAAGAATTCCTTGTTCCTGTCGAATAGCAACCTATTTTTAATAATGACGAACTATTTATCATCGAACTGTCACAATGGTTTTCATATTAAACAGCAACAGCAAAAATTGAGCCAAATTTAAAATTTTCGCTCTTATTGGAACACCCTTTACTTAGAATACATGCCTAGAACAACATATAAATTTGCTATACAACGAAAATACCTGTTTTACTACACCAATTTAACCATATTCGTCCTTCGCATTATGATTTTTCTTGATATGCCTCTGTAAGTGTCCGCTTTGCGAATACCTCTTTGGACAAAAGCCGCAGATATAAGGCCTGTCGCCGGTATGCGTAACCATGTGCTCTTTCAAATGCGTGCTCCTAACAAATGCTTTCTGACACACGCCGCAGCTATGCCTTTTTACGCCGTTGTGCTGATTGATGTGCACCTTCAGATGCGATACGGTAACGAAGCTTTTGGGACACAAATCGCATTTGAAAGGCCTCTCGTTGTTGTGGAATCGGCGATGCACGTTCAAATTTCCGGAATGTGCGAAGCACTTACCGCACAGTTCGCATTCGTAAGGGGTTTCTCCTGTATGGGTTCTAATGTGATAGGTTAGAGTGACTGATTGAGCGAAGGCTTTAGAGCAGATACTGCAGACGTGGGGTTTTTCGCCGCTGTGGGTGCGATTGTGGGCTATTAAAGCACCAACTTGGGTGAACGTTTTCGAACAGACATGGCATCTATGTGGTTTCTCGCCTACACAGAAAGAAACAATACTGCTTATTTAAAATTTTACAAAAATACATATACAACACTACTTTTGTATTCATATTCAATTTCCATTTAACTCCATAAGATTTTCAATTGATGTTGAATAGTATTTATACAGCACTTGGTACTTATATCCAAACACTGTAATCTACGAGGAGAGTTCGATAAATATCTGGCCTTGGCAAGAAAAAAAACATTTTTGTGTTAAATTTATTTTATTTTTATTTATTTTTGTTAGTCTCCTTTGAGGTTGATATACTTAGTCTAACGTTTTTCCATCTGTTGTACCCCATCTAAAAAATACGATTTTTGCAACTCTGTGAAACAGGCGTTTCTTCACTTCATCGTTTGCTCAAATTTGTTTCCGCCGAGCCATTTTTACGTACATTGTCTTAAAGAAACAGGATTCTCTCTTTGCCAAATGTGGACATTTTTCTTTCACAACATGGTTGATACGATTCAATAAATCGTCACAATACTCGCTTTGCCCTTTTCAAGGTAATCAACATGGATTATGCCACCTACCGCCCAAAATAATGTGGCCATGATCTTTTTGGCCGATAAATTGGGTTTGGCCTTCTTTGGCGTCGGTTGGCCACGAAAAATCTACTGTTTGGACTGTTAACGAACAGTCCAAACAGTAGATTTTCTGACACACTAGAGGCTAGAGCCTCTAGTGTGCTGTGATAAATCAATGTTTCATCAAAAGTTCTGAATCAGCACCAAAAATCATTCGGATTGCGCTTTATCATTAGTATTTATGGTTGTCAGCGACATCCATCTTACAGAAAGCTTCCTTATATTCAAATGGGTTATTAAAATATTATGCATCCGGTCAATTGATGTGCTCACAGCCTTACTAATCGCACGCACTTTCAATCTCTGATCATTCATTACCATATTGTTAATCTTTCCAATCATTTCTGATGTAGTGATTTCCACTTCGAGGACCTGGACATTTGGTTCTGTTTGAAAATTTGATGATTTAGACTATTGTCAAAGTTTAATATTACGAGAAATATTTATTTCAATTCTATTAGCGGCATCACTTGCCGAAGTCGAGTAATTATCGAACTCCCCTCGTATAACTAGAAGAGTGAGCAGCGACAAACTAAAGCTTCTCACTATTATAAGTAGAGGTGTAAGTATGGGTCCATATCGTTATAGAAGGTTGCTGATATCGGAGAAGATTATATTATTAATTATTTAGCTTATAAAAAATTCCAAAACGAATTAATGTTCCATTTCATTTTGACTTGGTAGGCTTCTCATCCACTTATTGCACAGTAAAGTTTTACTACTATACCTGTATGAATCCTGGTATGATGTTTCAAGTCCTGCGCTCTGGAGAATTTTCTATTGCACCTATTACAAGTAAATGGTTTCTGGCCATTGTGAGCTCGGAGATGGTTGGTTAAAGTTGTTTGAGAAGAAAGTAATTTTCCACATATTTCGCATAAAACTTGAGTTATTGTTTCTGTTTGTCTATTATTGTTTTCTAGTTTTGTATTTTCTCCATATATTTGCTTGTTAGTTTCATTTGTCTGAAATATCACAAGAGCAAAAATATATTAAGTTACTTATGTCGTTAATAAATTAATTGAGGAAGAAATATTGTCTATTTGATTACTTGTTTCAATGCACTATTGCAACATTCAGTAACGATCAAAGTACGTTTAAATCCCACCAACACCAAGATAGATACAATATTATTATCTATTAATTTGTGCTAAATATTCTTTTGTTGTAAAGATTTCTAACTTTGAGTCAATGAGATCAAAGCCTGTGGTTAATATCAGTATTATTAAGACTAAATAGACATAGTAACGTCTTACATAAACATAGATTGTAAAATGCTATATAGCAAGAATATAAATTAATAGGGCGACAATATATTGATGTCGTCAAAAAATCTTAAATTTGAAACTATTAGATATAGTGTAAATTATTACGAGTGTAACTAATAACAACATTAAAAATCATACCTGTTGTGGTTGCGTACTATGATTACAATTTTTATAACCATTCCTATCAACTAAGCTAACATCTTCAATCAATTGCTTATCATCGTATTGTACTAGATGATTATTTTCGTAATCACTTAAACCTCCCAACAACTGAGTTTTTGTTAAGAGCTGCCTAAATTGTTCATCGTGATATAAAATTTGATCACGAAAGGCGCAAAAATCTTTCAGCTTTGCAAAACATTTTTGGCAAACCTGCTTGGGTAATTCATCGTCACAATCAATCTGAAACAGAGTTGCAAATATTTTAAGAGAACGTTAAGATTTGAATGTTGTTGTTCTGTACCTACTTCTGAAGATAGACATATTTCTAATAGATGCTTAACGTTATCGTGAGAAAATAGTGATATTAAGTTTCCTTGTTCTGTACAGGTTCTACATATTTTGTTGAAATTTTCCACGTCCATAGAATTATCTTCTTTTCGTTTACAGACAAATTTTAAACAATTTGAATAATACTGTTTCTAAAGTTTTTGAGGTTATGTAAGTTACATATTGCTGCCAGTGTTGTGTTCAAGATGCATAAAAGATGGCAGCACGAACTTAAATACCAGTTACATAATTAGCTGCTTTACCAGGTTTAACTTTTGAATTAAGTTAATCCCCAATTAAAATCTAATTCGTGAATAAAGTGATTATTACTGTTTACATATACATTTTGGGCTAATTTAATTCGCTATTAACTACTTACAATTGAAATTATATTTGGTGCGATTAGCAGCATAAAAATGTTAGCCTATATTAATGATATTGTTGCTAATAAGCCTGCAGAAACGAGTACACTTTCTGTGCGCTTCACGAAATTAACAGAGACGTATTTTGTCGACTCTCAGGAAAACCAGTAGGCAACACGAACCTATCCTCATGAAACGAATAAACAGGGATCTCTCTAACTCTCTGCTAATTCCGTGAGGTGCAACTTGTTTCTGCAGGCTTAGTCATTAATCAAATGATTATATGTTCTACTTTATATAAATGCTTCGTAAATTTATGCATGGTGTTTCACTTTTTCTTTATGTTAATGTTGATAGATGTGAAAGTGATATTCGGTTTCAATTACCAATTAATTTAATCGGTGATTAAATCGGTTTGATCGCAATTAGTGACGTTACAAAATTAAATTAATTAATTATAGGAGTAAGTGTATATGTAATTTCTTTCATCTCTGTATGTTAAGAAAGGACACATATACACTCGCTCTGCCCCGGAGCTGTATAAATATAATAAATTGAAAAAATTTAATTAAGTTAATATGTAACATGTTTTAGAATTATTTGATTTAATTTAATTAGTCAATAAAAATTTAAACAGTTATCTTCACATTTGAGATAACAAAAACACTGTATGTGGTTATTTGCTGTGTGAATTCAATTTTCTGAACATTATCTAAAAAATCAAAAAAGATTTTTGTCTGGGCATTCCTCAACCTCCACAGATGGTATTGACGAGATGGAGAACGTTTCTTAAAGCTGTTTTATATTATAAGACATTTTTGTATATTATTAAACTTTCTATGTTAATTTTAAATCCGCTAGTTTCAGATACCGAAATCCATATTCAAATAGAGCAAATTTCCGAAAATTATTCAATTCTTTTAGGTACTATTTCCAAATTAGAGAACACTAACATATTATTACAACTATGTTGTTGAAAGTGTACAAAGTTCACATGGATATAAGTATAGTTGCTTTATCAAACAAACTTTAAAATTCAGTTAAGAATTCGAAAATGTAATAAAATGTAGCGCATTCCATTTAAAATAAAGTTGACAGCCATCTACGGTACCGGAAGTCTCGGATTATTGAAAATATGTTAGTTTGTAGTATAATAGTTGGGTTTTAGTGTAGTAAGTTTTCGGAATTTTTTAATGTATCCTCCTTCTATTCTTGTCTCGATCCAATTATCTGTGAGACACTCTGTATATAATACCGAGAAACATTAAAATGGAAAAGTATGCCAGTCTAAAGATCTGTGGATTGCTTTCATGCCCTTGAATTACTATATTTTCGGGAAAAAAACGTATTAAAC
The DNA here is from genome assembly GCA_902655005.2 of Marronus borbonicus. Taxonomy (NCBI): domain Eukaryota; kingdom Metazoa; phylum Arthropoda; class Insecta; order Coleoptera; family Scarabaeidae; genus Marronus; species Marronus borbonicus. Next base: position 8,892,705 of record LR737389.1, read on the forward strand.
ACGAGGACAAGCATTTAATAAAATAGTCCCGGAAATTACAAACAATGAACTACTTCGGGGAAACGTTTATGGAATACTCCAGAAAGTCATTGAATTTACACCCAGTCACCGCAGACATTACAAAGATAATTTTCGTAAAGAAAAAAAACAAACGATAATTTCTTATTAAAAACACTTTATTTTATTTCATTTCTATTTAACTTAACATTAATAATTATTATAATAATAACTTATTGCAATATCATCTTCATTCATGTGTCATATATTATTTAAAAATAAAATTCATTATTGTCAGGCCAATACTCCGTCGTACTCTTTAATTTATTATAATAAACTAACAATATATTTCCCTACTAGTCTTACGAATATCGATAAAAATGCACTTGGACCCATGAGAAATCGTTATTAAAAAATATACATGCGCATATCGTATTGAATTTAAGGAATTTACAACAATATACTCCCTCTTAAGCTAGTGCTCGAGTTTCGATGATAAATGAAGAAATGACGAATTTTGCAAATGAGAAATGATGTAAGTATCAATTAAATTAGATTTTAAGTATCTACGGTGTAAGTAACAGGAAATCTAAAAAACTTTCTCTTGGCAAATGTACAATTAAAATTACAATAAGAAGTATATAAAACTTTCATTTCCTGTAAATGCGATCACAGTATTGAGGTGTTTCATTACGTTTTCAGTAATTATTATATGTATATACAATCTTGGAACGTCAATATTAAAAAATAATTTACAATATTTCTCTTAAATTATTGTACATATCTTGCGTCATTGATCAACGATTGAGAGGCACTTGTAATTCGCTAACAGTTAACAAAGTATATTTTCTAACCATGCGTGTTAATTCTTCCTGTTCCATCGTATTTAATCAGTCTAAGAATCACCGTTTACGTAAGTATCTCTAGAATTAAACTATACTTATTTGCTCTAAACGGTTTTGTTTGCCACTGCGGCGAGAGGTCCTCCTGCCCATTCTGGGAATTCGTTCAGACCGAGGATCGGTTCCCCTAACCATGGGAATATCGCGAGTAAAACGACTATTGCGATAACTGAGGCACCCAAGCCGGCCTTGACCATTTCCTTCGTCGGTAAGTTGCAGGGGGCGGCCGCTATCGCATTCGGCGGGGTACCTACTGGTAAACTGAAAGCATGCGAACACGCTAAAGCTGCTGGCATCATCAAGTACATGGGATGCCATCCAGCGTTTACGCAAATCTCGGCTAGTACCGGAAGAATTACATTGGCTACAGCTACGTTGCTCGAGAATTCTGTCAGGATGGACGCGAAGAGGGATGCCAATACCATAACGGAGAATTTGGGTAATTGGGCGAGACCGCCAAGATGCTCCGCAATGAGTTTGCTCATTCCCGAATTACTCGAACCTTCTGCTAAAGCGAAACCGCCGCCCAAAAGAAAGATTAGACCCCATGGTAGCTTTTGTTGAGCAACTTTCCAGGTGATTAGAGGTGCGGATGGAGCTGTTGGTCTTTTGGATTCATCCTTGCTGAAGAAATAGATGAAATTTGGCTTAGCTGGGATGATGAACAGAAGCATTACAACGATAAGAGCGGCTGTGGCATCCTTGACCTGCAAACAAAGAAATAAATGTTAAGCCTCTGCTTATGAGAATAACGTTTTAAGTTTTTGCAAACTTCCTACATTTGTTGAGACAGTGATAGCTTACAAATCAATCGAACAGCTTGTTTACGTTTACCGTTTGAATAAAAAACAATTTTGTTCCAAAAAACATCGATGCTGTGCTAGACATTCGATTTTATATGAGCATTTAGATGTGAAAAAATAAATTCCGCGTAATTTGAAAATGCTGAAAAATTCGACAAAATCCGTATACAACATCGTAATGGGTGATGACACTTTACTATAGTCGTACGAGCCGGAAACTAAGCAACAATGAATTGTTTGGGTATTCCCACATGAACCGAATCCAATAAAGGTTGTTCGCTCACAAAGCGCTTACCAGAAAATGATTCTTCTCTCTTTCATCGTACTGGATATGTTGCAAGCTTTGCATTGGAGGATCGAAGAACAGTTAATGCTGAATGGTATACAACAATTTGTTTGCATACAATTTTTTGTACTGCTACGCTTGTCTCCGAATATATTTTATTTGAAAACTTTTTTCAAGATTACACAAGGAAGTATATCTTTAACAAAGAAAAGATTTATTTAAAAAATATTATGACACTATCGATGCTTGGTAGTTCCTTATTATTGTTGCTAATGATTGGTGTCTACAGAAGAAACGTGTTTGACGATGTGGTAGTACTTTGATAGGATAACAATAATATTTTTATTGGTTACATTTGAGCGTAAAAATATCAGTAAAAAAAAATAAAAAAAGGTGAAATAAATGCAGTGGCAGCAAAAATTTGTCAAGTAAGTGTCTTCGATACTAACATTACTACGTAAACATTTTTGCCTGACACTAAAGAAAAAAAGAAAAAACAAACAAATTGCATTTCGTATTACGATAGAAATGTATGGAAGTTCATGCATGCCACGTATTTCTTGTTAGCTATACATACATACGCTACGTACGGTAAATGAAGTGACCATACTAAAAGCTGCACATATACCTATATTAAATATTTACGATTTTTTTAAATATCCTTTATTAGTTTGGTTATGTTACTCTAATTACCGTGCCAATGACAATGAATACAGGGTGTTATGAAATTCGCGGACACAGACTAAGGGATGGCGGTAAGCATAAAAATATTGAAATGAATGCTTCTTTACCACTTCTTAATCGGATCAATGTTTTCTGTTATTTTATATTTTTTATTTTTATATTAGACATCCCAAAATTTATAACACCAAAATTTTAAACATTTGGCCAAAATATTTTCTGGAAGCAGCTAAACATGATTCAAGAGGGCTTTGGAATTATTTACACACATATAAATCGAATGTGGTGCGTAAATTAATAATTACAGTAGGGTCTATGGTCCGGAACAGCTTATTCGAGGATCTGTAGATCCTCATTTTCAACCGTATGACTGAATGATGTGGGAAAATACTCTAACAGAACTGAGTATGACAACGGTCCGTCTCGCACGTCTTCGTTTTAGGGTGTGTAGCCGGCAAAAGGAGACACTAATATTTTTTTATTTCGAGAGTAGAAATAGAACAGGTATAGTTTCTCTCACATCAAACAACTGTTCCGGATTAATTAATTAAATTTGTGTGGTGCGGAGTGTCCTTGTTAACATTTTGCTCTTATCATTCAAAGGATACGGTTTTTGTATTTTAACGTTTGAAATAATGACTGCGATTTTCTAGGCGCCGTTTGACGAATTAGAAGACTAGAAAAGAGAATTCTTTTCGCCGGGTGCATTACGTAGAAATGCTGGTCGTTCTCGTTTACGCGATAATTGCGAGAGAATTAAGAGCAAATCAAGTTCGCGGATGACGGGCTCTGCGACACGACCAACAGTATCCATATCATTTCGCAAGAGTCCAGCATTTGGAAGATAATAACGGTTCACTTTGGCAAGCGTTTTGTGAATTGTATTTAAATCACGATCTGAACATCCAAAATTCCATTCTGTGGACAGCTGAATGTTTACTTACAAAAGATGGTATTTTCAATATTCATAATTAACATCACTGGAGTTATGACAATCCACATTCAATGAGGGAAATCGCCCCTTTGGTTTAAATATTTGGGGCAGTTTTAAACGATGGTTATGTTGCTTCGCGGTATGGGAAGCAATAAATGCAGAAAACTATTTAGATTTTCTGCAACAACAGCTTCCAGAATTTTTGGATGACGTGCATCTAAATCTCTGGCAAAATATGATTTTTATGCACGACGGGGCAGGTCCCCACTTTGTACAAACTATGCGCTTACCTGGATAGTACTTTCCCTGACTTATCTACCATTAAAATGTTTATGTTTTATTTTTCATTTGTGAAATTGCTATTAGTTAGAAAATATTGGTCGGAGTAAGAAATACCAAAAGAACATTCATTTCAGTTTGCACACTCTGCATAAACCAAAAAGAAAATGGATAAACGAGATTAGGATAGGAAGAATAAAATCTGGAGTTTTGTCACTTAATTAAACAGAAGTGGATTGATGAGATGAATTTCGAAGAGCAATTTTGAATTACCACTAAATCGCGCATGTTTTCATTTGGTACTTGATATACTTCGGTAATTTTATTCCAAAGATTATCATATTTTCTTATTTCTTCTGTTATTCTGTTAATTCTTCAATGAACGCTACGTTGAACAACTTTTTTTGAATTTTATGCATTTTTTGTAATTAGAATACAAATGGAGATACTTCTAAGCTCACTACGCAGCCTCGTAACGCGATGTCTTCAAAATATAACTAGAAAGCAAACACTTTACTTTTATGATTGAAATTATTGCAAGCATAAAAGCAAATAATGGAGAATTTATATGCAAAAGGCAATTAAACTTATAATTGCAAACATCACCTTTCTTATTGCGTATCCATTTTGCACTTAACATTTCCAATATAAACATTTGAGTGCAAGTAATTTACGCGGCACGTGGTTATATCTTTTAAAAACAGTTTATGTTGAATTTAATACATATTCAGCATGCAGTCTACGACTTTTACACTATAAGCACCTTCACCTTGTAATGGAACTATTTTTGGATTATATATTTTAAAGATGCAACGTGGTTACGAAAGTTTGTGATTTAGTGCCAAATCGGACGTAACTGCATTCGTTGAATTGCCCGAAGTCTTAGCGTGTTCCAAAGCTATATGTTGAAAATGAAATGTACAATTTTATTAGAGAGAAATTATGGACTTCCTATTTTTCCCAAAAATATACAGGAAAGTTATTAAAATGGATTGAAGAAACCAATTGCACCAATTGCACAGAATAATAAAATGCTAGCGAAAATCTAGGGGCATAAATAATTCTTCAGATTTGCACAAAATATTTGTTGAATTGAATTTGTTATTTATTAGAACAGGAGAAGAATTAAATATAGACTTCTCAGAGAAACGATTTATTGATTTCTGCTCGAGGTTCATGATTTTAGGAGATTGTACAGTGGAGGACAACATTACATGTACATGCAATGGCGGTCGGTGATGTAGTAAATAGGAGGTCAATTATAACGCTTCGATTTCTTCGTGTATTTCCGTTGCGTAGTACAAATATACGCGATATATTTGTACAACAGAAACAAGCGAGGGAATCGGAATATTGTACTGCAGCTCAGCAGCCATACTGTACCAGTTAAGTTCTGTGTAGAGCACAATTATATTTCGTTAAACGCTGCTCTTCTGGATTTCTGCGTCAGTGGCGCAATACTCCCGAATTTGCGCAGAAAGTAACAAAAAGTGCTGAGGTTTGAAGTTTCTTTTTTTTGGGGTTTTTTGTTCAGTGATTTACAGTTAAATGTGTTGCTTTTGTTCAATTTCATTTATTGTTATTTAACTCCACACATTTAAAATGCTGTTTTACATGTGAGTTTTGTTAAGTTAAAAACATTTGAAACGAATTTTTAACATGAAGTTGATATGGAGTTTAACATGCCAAAGCACACTTATCGCATATAGAACAACATAGACTATATAGATGGGTAAATGCGCCATCAGAGTACTATATTTCTTTTTCTTTAGTAGAAGTACCTTTTCCAACTTACATGGTTTAGTTCCATGACATGTACTAAGCATATGAGCGAATTTGTTGGAAAATTTGTATATGAAGGTGAATAGGTATCCTCCTTTTAAGTTTGATTTTTATTGTTAGGGATTACAAACTAAGCCAATTTGGAGGTGAAGTTATTCCAACTTGCCTTATTCACTTTGTACATTTAAAATATTCTGACAAGGAAACACTGACAGCCGAAAAATCTTGATTTCGATGAAACACCAAGGATGGAAACAGTGTTTTAACACAAGAACAACACAAGTTCTTAGCGGCTGAAACGTCAAATTTTGGGGTGCAACTCCTAGTTAGGGAGCAGGTGGCAGCAATTTTTAAATGATTTCACGATTTGGCAGAAGTTGATGAAAGTTGAGAACTGAGTAAGATAAGCGATATGATCAAAAAAAAAAGCTGCAATATTGTAAATTTGTTAAAAAAATAATTATGAAATCACTTCATCGTATCTGCCTTTAAGTCTAATGGTTTTAGTAATTATAAAAAGCATAAAAATAAAAAAGCTAAACAATTTCAACCCAGATTTTTGGAGGGCAAATGTTTGTAATTCACTAGCATATCCCGTCGTAGCTTCAGTCCCAATGTTGTTGTATGAATTGGGAAACTTATTTACTATTTAGTCTTTTGGTAAAAAAGGTAAAATAGGAATTTTAAAATATAACGTGAAAAGTCGTATATAAACTATTAGAAAAAACATATTTCATCATTTCGAAAACTAGTCCTTAAGGTTTCGAAATTCCATAGTACCTCTTTGTTTCCAACTAGAAGGCCAAGTACCAAATTTTATCTTTCTAAATTAAAAAATTGCGAGACTCATAAACGAACTTCCCTTATTTTACACCCTTAAAAGCAAAATTTCCAAAAATTATTGCGTGCCTTTACACAAAGAGAACCTACTGTCCAAATTTCATGTTTGAGATTTCAGTGTTTCTGCCTATGCGTTGATAGGTTAGTCAATCAGGGTTTCTCTCTGTATAGATGGCGATGATCATTCTAACGTTCTTATAATTTCAGATCAAGAATCCACCATCTAGGAGGAAATAATAGGCAGCAGAAAATTGTAATGTGTAATAAATAAATTTAAAATAGAAAATAGATAATTCACTATTTTAGCATTACTTTTTGGTTATTCATTCATATATCATGGGAATCGTTTATATGTGGAGTTTCCCAAAGCGCTCTTGCGTACGCCGTCTCGTGTCAAGCAGTTCAAGAACAGTTTAAGGGATGGCTTGGGGAATAGTACCCGGTTTATGTCGCTGCTTTCCAAAGGGCACTGGAGCATACTGGATATGAGGCAGAAGAGAAGACTATACATATCAGTCATCAGGCTCAAAATAACCTGCGGGTCGCTCGTATCCAGGCCAACATCCTCAAGATTTCTAAGACGCTGCTTTATGTTAGAGCTCAGAGCTCAAACCATACGCCGTAACCTCAATCTGCCGAATGTCCAGGAGCTGATCAGGACGATTGCTTGTGCCACATGGACGAGAGCCAAGGGATGTCCCAATCTAACACTGGATTTTACACGCAAACCTGACGAGGCGAAAGTCGGAAGGCCATCCATTCGCAGGCTCATTGTGGCCATAAAGGCGGACAGTTAGTAATCCGGGGTGTATCTCCCGGGATTTGAAGCTGGGTCGGGAACACGCGAGGACGTGAACATCGCTGCTCCGAGAGTTTGAGGAAGCCTCGGCATCCGACGTTAACTTATCGCTTTGTTCTTAGTACAAGGTGGAGTAGAAACACTCTCGGAACCACGCCGATGACGTCGGGTAGGCAGAAACATGTCCGTGGATATTCCTTGCATTGCTTTTACCGTAAACGATTCCATCAATACCATCAGCATTTTAGCATTATTTTTTAATCATAAACCTAAATTGCCACCAGCTAACTAATAATTTCAAAGATGTTGCAAATTATTTTTGAAAAAAAACCGGTGGACCCGATTGTCTTGATTTAATCAAAATTAAAGCCGCTTTTACGTAGAAAACGGTGCTGTATAACAAATTTAAGTATTTTCTCGCAGCACGCCGTGCGTTTGAGCAAAAAACTTATATGTATAATTTCATATTTAATTTATTGGGGAACCGCACATTCTAAAAATTCTAGAACAGCTTCTTTATCAGATTTCGGAAAAATAAACAAGCTATTCCATTACCAAAAAAAAAATGAAACAACATGAATCGAACGAATTCAATAGCCGTCTCGTAGACTTTGGTTGAAAAAAATGATATATTACTCAAGATTCCAAGAAATACTTGAATATGTAAAATTTGAATTATCTTCGTAAGATGTAAGGGGTTCAGTCGTTTAACCCTTTCGAGCCGGATTTTTTATTATTAAATCCTGATTAGATTGTAATTTTTTTAAACAACAACAAGATGAAGGTAAGTGAAATAAACACCTTAAAATGTTATTCGAAAAAAAAGTCCGCCATTTTGTATGGGACATATATATCCCAGTCAGACTTTTTTAGTGGGAAAAATATAACCCATTAGTCGTCGAAATGCAACTTTATTGAAAAAAAAATTCCCCAACACCCAACAGACCCACCCAACAGACCCAAGACCCAACAGACAGCTGAAAAAACTGTTGGGTTACATATGACCCAATAGGCTCGAAAGGGTTAAGATGGCCGTTAAAGAAACAGGGGCATTTGGCAAAAATCTCAAATTATGTCAATTATCTCAAAAACTAAGAGAGATAGGAATAAAGAATATTAATGGAATTTTACGTGAATTGAAGAAGAGTACTCAAAAACGCTGTTTTATTTAAGAAAACAAACTTGTATCTTGCGTTGCGGGTAAACACCTTGTATACTAGAATATAATTTCATGTTGTGCAGCAATCATCTCCTAATATTTTTTATTTGAAAACTTGTTCTCAAAATTATTTAGAGACACGTTGTAGATATTAATGCGTAAGTAGGTTATCTATGTACTCGAGTTGTAAGTAATGTAGGCCGATGTTTTTTCTTTTTCAAACTGTTTTGTGGATATTAGATTTCATGATATAAAGAAAACAAAGGCTGATATATCAAAGAGATGGGGGATTGAGAACGTAAACCACGTTTTATATTTCATGGACATTGCGTATTAGCTTTCTGCGAATCACGATGACATGCATGTACATGTTAACTAATGAGGACGTGAATTCATTTATTATGTCTACTTGTCATGTTAATCCGAAGATAACGCAAATTAATACTAATTTAAATTCTAAAGATCGATAGCAAAATGTCCAGCTGTTTGCAAATGCGGTTCTATCAATCGAAGCGATTCGATATAAGAAAAAATAGAGCAAATTCAAAACTGCCGCACAAAGACCTGGTAAAAGTCATACTAAGATTAATCATTAAGTATTCAAAATAAAAAATTGTCTGCGTAATAATGAGAACATCGCGTCGCACATCTCAATATAAATCCTTATCAGAGTTATAATTCACATAATTAAAAATGTCATTTTAATCATACGTATAATCGCGCAATTAATGAATATTGCTTTAGCATTTTAATCGTTAAATCGCCACATCCTTAGAATTTATTAATATATTATTTTATATTTGTGTATTATATCAATAGCTTTGCTAGAAATTTGGAAATTCAAAGAAAATTTAAAAAAAAAGTAAGTTAAATTTGTTTAAATGAAATGTAACTAGCAAGATTAGCTACATAACCACTGTATGTACACATTATTAGCAGTTGTTGTGTCGGGATAGAATCAAACCACAGCATTTAAATTTCTCACGCAGCCTTAAAAAGGCGCGGATTTGTGGGTTGAATGGTATGTTGTCACCATTACTGATTACGGTATTTATACAGAATTTGTGGCAGGGGGGCAAAGCGGCAATGTACTAAGCGTAAATGCGTTCATATTGATGGAATTTATAAAGAGAAACGAATGCTTTAACCCTTTCGAGCCGGATTTTTTATTATTAAATCCTGATTAGATTGTAATTTTTTTAAACAACAACAAGATGAAGGTAAGTGAAATAAACACCTTAAAATGTTATTCGAAAAAAAAGTCCGCCATTTTGTATGGGACATATATATCCCAGTCAGACTTTTTTAGTGGGAAAAATATAACCCATTAGTCGTCGAAATGCAACTTTATTGAAAAAAAAATCAAATGTAGTATATCATTTTAAATGGAAAGGAGTGAAACATGTTTTGCATAGAGGTATGTTGCTGGGTTACATATGACCCAATAGGCTCGAAAGGGTTAACCGAAATTAAAAGTATGCTAGTTTCCCTGTTAGTACGTTGTAGTTTTCTTTATAAATGCAACTTACATTTTCTTAATCCAAGAAATTAATGTAAACAATGTATAACCACAATTTTTTAATTTTAATTTTTTAACTAACTTCCTAGGTAATGTTTTTAACAAATGTTTATTTTCACTCCAGAATAGCCTTGTAAATAAACAGATCGGATACGTAAGTTTAAAGCGGAGTAATAGTAATCCCCATTAAACGTCAATCCGCAACAGAGTAATGTTAATTTATTTATTTAATTAAAATATTATATATAACCCGCTTACCCTATCTACGTAGCACAAACAGAATAAGAAAAGTTTGCAGCATTAGGTATGTTTCCAAATTTGTCTCGCTGAACTGCGTTCTCCGGATGCAAGACACGCATAATTGAAATACAGCTGTGAGCAAATGTTATAGGCACCCCAATCAAACATGTGTTTCGTGCAGCAGGTAGCGATTCTTAGAACAAGGGTACTGTGAACCTATACCTAGTCGTTATCTAAAGTAGAAATTCCTAGAAAATAGAAGAAACATCGTTTGTCGGTTTCAAAAGTTCATTTACAGTGCGGATCTTCTTTTGTGTTTACACAATATGCCAAAAAAGGCCCCATTTATTTGAGGCTTTACGAGGCCAGATAATTTTACTACACAAACAGGGATTGTCACAAGTAAAAATTGCTAAGACAACAAAGTGTTCGCGTTGTGCAGTGCAAAACACAATTAGCCGCTACCAAAGGACTGGAGAGTATCATAATCTACCCAAGAGCGCTAGAAAACGTGTAACGACCGTGCGAGAAGATCGATTGATAGAGCGTATCGCGCTCCGGGTGCCCGGAAACCGCGACACAAGCCTTTGCTGACGGAACTACACCGCAAGCAGCGCATTATGTGGGCAAAGAAGTACCAACATTGGACTGTAGATGACTGGACCAAAGTACTTTGGTGCGATGAATCTAATATGGACGTAAGTACTTAAAAATATCTCATAATCCTTGCAATATGTATAATTGAACTCAGCGCCCCTGCTTTTCTCACCAAAATAAAAATATTCAAAAAGTTCACGTTTTTCGTTTATTCTATGCAGGTGCACATAGTTTCCCTTATGTTCAGCGGAGGTCAGGCGAAGCATTTTTTCCAGGGTGTATTTTACCTACTGTTACACACGGCGGTGGAAGCGTTATGATTTGGGGGTGTATGTCTGCAAAAGGTGTTGGGGAAGTCCATGTGTGCAAGGGGCGCATGAATGGGGCACACTATATCGGAATGTTGACAGAGGTTCTCGAACTATCAATTGTCAGATTTTATGATATGGAGGATTATTACTTTCAGCAAGACAATGTCCCTTGCCACAAGGCTCGACTTGTAATGAAATGGTTTACTGATAACCGAGTGAAGATTTTGGACTGGTCCCCACAATCGCCTGACCTCTCGCCTATTGAAAGTCTATGGCATATTTTGAAGGACAGGCTTCGTAAATGCAACCATGCCTCTAAAGCCTAAGCTCTAAGCCCTGAAGCCCTAACTTAAATCTGTGTTGGTTCTGAAATGGAATCTATGCTTATTTAACTTTTTTTTTAAATGACCCCCCGAACAAGATGAGAAAGTTTTTCACGCCTATTATAGATCACTCTGTATATTAATAGATTTATGAGAAAGAGGTATTCTTACACGGAGATAGAATATTGAGATTATACATATAAGTTTCCATATAAACACTATGGGTTTACGTGTTTTAGAGGGAATTAATTCTCCAATAAAACAACCATCATCTGTTTTGAAGTTTGGAAAATAGATCGAGTGATTTTCATTACCGCCCTTCGATAAGTTCTGGATTTTAATCCAAAAAATATTTGATATCCTTCCGTTCATTCTGCTGGATTCATTTTTTAATGCCACCAAGCCTCTTAAGACGCCATAAATAAACCAATATTTCAAAAAAATACAATAGGTAATTAAATAATAGTAATAATAACTGTCCTGGATAGAGGTTCTCTCTAAAGTTAAATGCTACTTCACGTATTCGTATATTTGCAACGTGTAAATGGACGCATTTGTCAACGTATCTAGTGCAGTAACCAATCACCACCTGACGCAAGTACAATCAGTTAATTGCCTCTTGTTTACGGGTAGTACTCACGCTCAAAATTCATTGAAATCAATCAGTAGCAATACAAAAACAAATCAATTATAACGCCAACTCATGCGGGGATCCCATTCAACAATTCGTATTCCCGATTCGTATTTTAACGGTAGTATTTCTTTTGTTGGATACGTTTAGCAAAAGATAACGAGAGGATAAGGATAGTTAAGCTAAAATAAGGCATTGTGCAACATGATAAATTGATAAGTAAACACATTAAAAATAATAATTAAAAAATCCATAACTTGAAGGTATAACATTCATACCTCGCATTAACGGTTATTACCTCGAATGATAACTATGGCCTTCGAATTATTGCGTTTACTTCTTGAAAAATACTATGGAAGAGTATTTCTTAAGTTAATTGCAAAACGCTTATTTTTCAAAGAAACCTTATCATGTTCTTGCGTTTTGTTTCTGGGAAAGTGACGCAACAATCTCAAAATTTAGCTTTTGATGCGCCGCTTACGGAATAAATTGTTGCGTGTTTCTAGCTATATTCCTAGAATGCGTTCCAGTTACGCTTAATTTTGTAATCTACGTATGCGTATGGCTAAGCCACATAAATTCCCTCAATTACGAGACTTGTTTGCTTATAATTCAAGTATTTGTTGAAAAATAAATAGTAACAATCGCTATACTACAATTAAACAAGACGATGTTTGAGATTACTAGTAGACTAATTGTATGTAATGATATCTTGTCATATCGAACAGCCATCGACAAATTTAACGTTAAATTCCCCCGGCATTAATATCGCTATTAATTCTTTGAAAAAGCTTGTTAAGAAATTTGATACAACTGGCTCTGTTGTAAGAAAGAAGAAAACAAAAAAACAATGCAATGAAGATGATGCATTAATTGTTCTAGCTATGGGATCTGTATTAGAAGATCCAAAAAAATCACTACGTAAGAGAGCGGCGCAGTTGGGTGGAAGCAAGAGCTTACTGCAAAAAGTCTTTAAGGAACACAAGATTCACCCATCCAAACCCAAATTTATTCATATTCTGGAACCCCGAGACGATGCGTTTAGATTACAATTTA
>LR737389.1:8910843-8927044 GCA_902655005.2 Marronus borbonicus
TTCATTGGCCTGCTCATTCGCCCGATTTTTTTTTTTTTTGGGACATGTTAAACAAAGAGTGTACGAAAATAATAATTTTGATGCGAATTTGGGAGCATTAAAAGATAAAATACGAACAGTAATTAGTGAGATTGATATAAGAACATTTAGGAACGTTTACAGAGAATTTAGGTATAGGGTTGAAAAGTGTATGGAAGTAGGTGGAGGTTATGTTGAATAAATTATTTGTTGTTTCTTATTATATTCGAATTTATACACATTAGAAAATATTTCATAAAATCATATTTATAATAAAGAATTTATTTTAGTTAACTAGAATATTATTAAATTATTTTATATCTAAAAATATGTATAAAAAAAAACTAAAACATAAAATGGTTTAAAAAATGTATCAACATTCACTGTTATATAAGTTTGCACCCAATCCGTGGACACACTGTAGATAATAGATAAATAGATAAAATAGATAGTGTCTGTGGATCCTTGCAGAAAGTTTATTAGCACGAGAAATCTATCTAAATATCTACAGAAACGAAGACCAAAGTGTTCAAACCAATTTTCAGACTTGTTCCATATTTCGGTTTGGGCGTTGATGAAGAAACAATGGAATTGAAATTTTGTGTGTTTACTTGCATTATTTATATATACCTAGTATAACATTCCCAACTGATTGTTTCACATCAATGTGTGAGGTAGTTCTTATTATTATCTAGCGATTAACACCGGGACAGAATTATGTTGTCAAATAATTCCTAAATCCTGCGAATTGGTTTTTTCTATCGTAGCGAATGAGTGCCACAATTCTACTTGAAGTTAGCCCAACATAGACGGCAGCACACGCTAAACCACGAATTCACGACGGGATTCAGCTGAAGATGTTCTCCTAAAATGGCTGATTGTACAACATAGGTTTGAGTAAACGGGTGTTGTGGCATAACAGTAGTGGAGCGCCATAAGCCATTGAACCTGAATATGTACGATTTACAACCGTATGATTTGTGTGGAGCTTCAGTTACCGTTCATTATTGAAGCCTCTTTTTACACAAGTATATCGATTGTTGGGGTAGCAGGGTGTAAATAATGATAATTGTGGTAAGAGAAGTGTTGAATAATGAGTAACAATTCTACATATGGAAGCATTACAGTAGAATAAATGTGCACCGAAGGCGTAAAAAAATGGATGATGAAGTTGCATGAAATAGTAGCGTAGCGTAGGACATGGGTTTCTATTTAAACATGCTCTCTGAAAGTATATACAGCTATGTGAATATTTATTCGACACTTCAAAGACAACCCGGTATTATAAAATCCTTGCTTATTTCGGGTAATTCCACAAACAGATGTATACACAAGTGATTATAATAAGTGGATAAACGAAGATTTACGACAGCAATAAAATAGTTACTCATTGCAGAGCAAATATTGTATTTTTATTATTAGTTTCTTCGAGCGTATTGAAGTAAAACGCCAGTACCTCGCTAGATTACATCTAGGTAAGTTAAAAACGCGAACTAACCATGGCAGAACGCGGCCAAATTGTATTACTTAGTGCGCAAGGCTTAATGCAAGGTGCAATTTCAAAAAAAAATGAAGTGTTCGTGATGTGCGGTTCAGACCACTCGTTACACACCAGACGTTATAAAGAAACCGGGAGTTATAAAAATAGACCTAAATTAGGAAGAAAACGGCGAACCACGGCAAGAACAGATAGCCTTTTAGAACGAATGGCTTTACAGGACCGGCGAAAATCGTCGAAAGAATTAAGTAGTGAGATGTGGACGCGATATGGGGTTTCTCTGACCCTAAGTGCGGTAAGAAGGCGACTGAAGGCAGCTAATTTACATGGGCGTATAGCGCGAAAGAAGCCGTACTTAACTTCAACGCATCGAGAAGAACGTTTGGAATGGGCCAAGAAGTACGCGCATTGGACAGAGGAAGAATGGTCGCGTGCAATCTTTTCTGACGAATCTAACATCGAGGTATGCTTCTTTTATCTTCTTTTATAGTTGTTTATTACATCAAACGTAATTTACATAACGTAATTTTATAAATGTCTTATTTAATCATGTTCGCTGTATTTTCTTCTTTTATTGCAGCTTTTCGGACGACCGGGGGCCCAATCTGTACGATGAAGACCAGGAGAAGAATATCTCCCGCAATGCATCGTACGAACGGTAAAACATGGTGGCGGTAGCATCATGGTGTGGGGATGCATGTCGGCATCAGGCGTTGGCGAAATCTTTCTTTGCGAAGGGCGCATGAATAGCAACCGTTACACCGAGATGCTACAGGAGGTCCTGGAGCCATCCGTACTAAGATTGTTTGAAGATGAGAATGTTGAATATTTTTATCAACAAGATAACGCTCCTTGTCACCGTGCAAGGGCGACAATGCAGTGGTTTTCAGTAAACGGGGTGCGACTGTTGGACTGGCCGGCACAGTCCCCGGACTTATTGCCAATAGAAAATTTATGGTATATTCTGAAGAAAAACATCGTAAAACATCAGTGTGGGTCAAAAGAGCAGCTTCGCCAACAAATCCTGAACGAATGGATCTCAATTTCCGGCGATGTATGCCGCAAATTAATTAGTAGTATGCCAAGACGTGTAAGATCTCTAATAAAAGCAGTTGGTGGACCAATAAAATATTGAAAATATTAATAAAATGTCCTGTATGGTATATCTACTTTGTTGTTTTATCGATATATAATTTATTTTTATGCATCCGAAGAATTGGCGGTGTCTAATACATATTCATGTATGTAATAGGTATTTTAGAACACACTGTATACATGAAAGTAATTTCGCCTATTTCTTGCCATATCTAACCATGTCATTTGATAACTTCGTTAAGATAGCGCGTCATAAACTTCATATTTCACAACATTAGGAAACATTCCTATTTTTCCGACCTTTCCATTTTTTAATGATTGATCGCAATTGCTTATAAACTACGCAACGTCACTTTTATAAAGATCTAAAAAGCTATGTGTCAAGTGGATCAAAACAATCGATTGTAAATCAGGCGCCCAATAATTGCAAATTTTTCCAATCACTGGCGAAAACGATAAAGCTAAAAATACGATCGCCTTATCTTAAACTTTGAACTGGCGTATATACGAGAGAGAACCAGAACGATATCGAATTCAAAACAATATGAAGCAATAGCCGCTCGAAGTTTTGACCTTGAACCCTCGAAGATATCGACGGCTGATGATCGGAGATAGAATATGTAATAGCAGGATAAGAAAACGAGGAATAAAACGTGACCAAAAAATGATGTGTTCAAGTGAACAATTCAAGGTCGGCGATTCTCTCGCAATAAACGTTACGCTCATATAGTCAGTAATGATTGAGAAGACGTCCAAAGGTCCAGACTTTCAAAGTATCTGGAAGTGCACGTGTCTCATATCTAGACAATCCGTCTAATGTACTTATATCTATTATAAGTCAAGATTACTTAATGAAATAGTACTCACTTTGGTATCGGTGATCATTTCTGCCCATCCCGGGATGAATTGGGGTTTCCTAAAGAACCACAGAAAAACAGCCAAAATGAACATACATCCAACTGCCCCTTCGTGAAAACTCATCGGCCCCATTTCTTCTAACGTCTGCCTGATAAGTTTTGTAGCGACGATTTCACCCTGTTTTCCTACTTTGGTAGCTTGTGCGTCGGCCGATTTGGGTCTGAACATACCCATGTAGAGAATTTGCAGCCACAGCCAGGTTAGGAACATCGTAAGTAACATGATTGGAACGTTGAGGAACATCCAGGCGGCGAATTCGACGCCCGGACTATCGGGGAATTTAGCTTCGTAGATGCCTGAAATAGGAAGAAAGATGTTTTGATAAAGTATTGTATTAGTGGTAGCTTATTTCAGAAATTAAAACGAAAATAATTTCCAAAAACACATTTACTTATGGTATATAATATTGAATTAGAAAATGGGAAAATGTTAATGTCGTTCGATGTTTATTCATTCTTTTTCAGCGCACCGATCCTAGAAACAATAGAATATGATAAACTTCATCTAAAGATTAACTTCATTTTGCATTAATCAAAATCGGTTTTAAATGGATGGTATGTATTATGAACAACCAGAAGATACGGCGCTGGAAAATCTCCTTTTACAGCCAACTTGTTCATGATCACATTTGAAACGTGTACGAAAAACGACACCGTATTTTTCCCAGTGTCTGGCTTAGATACAAGGTGTGTTTTTTGATGCATACGGGCTGTATACCTACATCCGTTGGCAAGCCACTAGACGCCATTAGGGACACATTCGACTGTGTTTACGCATCTTTGTGAGGAATTAAAATGCCTCCGTTAATCCCCCAGACTGTGATTCGTTCTCTTGGTGCTAAAGACATAAAAGCGACTGTAATTCATCATCAGATCAATGAGGGATATGGAAAAAGCACTATCACCGATGGAATGGTACGGAAATATTTTAGTGTTTAAAAGATTGCCCCACGAATGTTCATGACGAGAAATGAAGTGGGCGACCTTCTGTCATTACTGAAGATTTGGCGCTGAAAGTTGATGAAGAAGTCAAAGAGAACAGACGTCTTACGATTTCGTGGTTATCTGATGAGTTTGCTCAAGTCTCAACAAGTGTTCTCTGTGTAATATCAGGCGGCAGACTTCTTGAGGAAAATGGTAACCAGAGGTTAAATGGGGCGTTGATTCCCATGTTCTAAAAAATATTGATCAGATCTTTTTTGGATTATGCTAATTTTTTGTATGCCACTCATAATTCTAAAGTGTGAAGGCTGATATTGTTCAGAGTAGGGCGCTTAAATTGTGCATAAGTGCAATGAAGACTACTCCAATTCTAGCAAATAGAATATCTTAGGAACCTCGGTTGTTTTTACATAGGAAATATCTGGCAACTAAATAGATATGGAAACTTAAAATATTAAACGAACTGCACATTTTAAACAAAATTAATAGATTATGCATACCGGATTTAACAACAAAATCCTGGGAAAAAAGCATCTCCCATTCTGAGGGTTTTTGTTTTAGCTCGTCTGGTTAGACGATAATCAACATGTGCCTTTACAGAAAAATTTTAAATATTTTACATATACAGAAAATGATGCCATACAGAAAAAAATTAATGATAGATGATTATTCCGTTGACCGTTTGAAAAGTAAAGAAGCATGCGGTTGTGCCTTCTACGACCACAATAACAAACAAGACAGAATCTTTCGACTAGACAGTGACTTACCAAATTTCTCGGCGGAAGCTATAGTTGTGTTGGAGGCTTTAAAATATAGTTTTACAATTATTTAACCAAGACAACTGCAGAGAAGAGACTATTTCTTCAAAATTAACACAATTGTATTCGTAACCATTTGTTTGCTAACAGAATCAAAATCACGTTCTGTTCAATCGTGGAAATTGAACCCAATAAAGAAGTAGATCCCCTCGCGAAAATGGCAGGTCTTTTACATGGTCGAGTTGTGACATATGTCAAAGCGGATGCTTAAGTTAAGCTGGGATTCGTATTGGCAGAATAGCTATGCAGCACTGCATGGCTCACTTTGTATATATCCACATGTTGCCAGCGATGCGTAGTACAATAATAGCGGTGTATCCGGGTTTTATCGTTCTACGATAAGGCGGCTAAAATTCAGGTATGGGCAGCTTCTCGCTCACTTAGCACGTATGTGGATAACCTAATCAGATGAATACATCTGTGGTTGCAACAGTGCAGAATAAAATCACCTGTTATTAGGAACAAGTATTGTGTTATAATTTCAAAGGAATATACGATGAAGTAATACAGACATTGCATGAGATGAGTATCTACATC
Organism: Marronus borbonicus; assembly: GCA_902655005.2. Taxonomy (NCBI): domain Eukaryota; kingdom Metazoa; phylum Arthropoda; class Insecta; order Coleoptera; family Scarabaeidae; genus Marronus; species Marronus borbonicus. Next base: position 8,916,669 of record LR737389.1, read on the forward strand.
TAAATATAAGGTATTTGATAAAGCCGCATGGCCTCTGATCCCGTTGAAGACGCTAACCACAGAGCAGATATGAACCTGTGTTTAGGTTCACGAAATACACTCAGAAAGGTAAACCAGATACAAAGATCAGTAATGATAGCAAGAATTGTGGAGTGGTGTGGCAAACAGCACTAAAGTATCGGCATACTCGGCACCACATCGATTCGTCGTCATCATCAATCATCCTCGAAATAGTTGTTCCGGATTAATTAATTAAACTTGTGCGGTGCGGAGTGTGCCGATACTCTTGTGTTCTTTGCCGATACAGAGTAGATATAAAATTGAATGCGGTAACTGTGCTCACATTAAGCCGGCGCTGCACTATGCTATGGACGATGCGTTGAATGTTGGGCCGAACGTTTGAGTCAATGAATTCAATAGTTGCTTTGATACAAATGTTTGTTTACTAGCTGTTTCCATTGTATTGCATCAAATAACGAATGTTTCGCTTTGAACATTGGGCAGAATTCCTGCCCAATTGCCTAGAGAAATACTCTCTAGGCAATAAGTTTTTGAAGTCCCACACATTTTTGGGAGCTATTCAACAACAAATTACCATATTATAAAGAATTTACAAGAAAAAACAAGTTACTGAAATTTACATACAATTGTTATAAACAAATATTCAATAAAAAAAGACACTTAAGATAAATGATGTTATTGTAAGGCTTATTTACATGCGGTTTGGCTTTTGGAAATATGCAAAAGAAGTTTTAATACAAAGAGATATTAATTTTATTATGAAATAGCTAAAAATATCCCGGACAATTCAAATTGGTTAAAAAACCAAGGTAAAAGGTAAAATATTTGCAATTTTAAATAATAAAATTGGGAAATAATCGTTTACGGATTGACAAATTCAGTGAAAAGAAAACAAGCCTTTCATGCCACATCTAGAATTTCATATTGTACATTAGAACGCGGATTTAAAATGCTTGAAGCAGGATTTTGATCTTGATCGCAATAAGTACAATGATCTCCGAAATTAAAACTGAGAGGATTCTCTCAAAAACTGCCTTTAAAACGGGAACATTTAGGAAGAAATATTTTCATTTCGATCACTAACTTACCTTTGAACGTCAAGTTAGTTCCGCTTCCAACTATGCAACCCAATCCGCCAATAGTAGAGGCATAAGCTGCGCTCAAGAAGTAGCAGATGGTAGTTTTCGTAGGTCTTCTAGTATCATCTTTTGGTTGTTTACTTAGTGCTGCCTCTTTAACTTCTCCATCTTCAACTGCTGGAATCGGTTCGAAGAAAGACCCAATGCCCTGGCTCTCCAGTTCCTTAAGCGTAGCATCTATAATCGGACACATCATAGCGATGGCTGCCGTGTTCGATATCCACATGGAAACGAACATAGAAACAGCTACCAGGCCGAAATTTAACCTTCTAGGACTGCAGCCTACGGTAAGGATGACGTATAACGCAACCCTTCTGTGCAAATTACAATATTCTACAGCTATGGCGATGATCAAACCGCCGACGAACATCATGTTCGTCTCTTTAAGGTAGCACAACGAGGTCTTATCGGAATCTAAAACGCCCATCAACGGAAATAGGACCATTGGAATTAGGGCGGTTACGGGAAGTGGGAGCGCTTCCGTCACCCAGTAGCCTGCCATGAGAAGGACGACGTAGAGACATCTAAGAGCTGGGATGTTGTTGTCTGTGAATACTGGTAAAAGGACCATCGGGTATATCATGACGAAGAGCGTTCGCCAGTAGGTTTTCAAAAACCGGACGAATTGGTTTAGGTTAGCCATGTTTTCACGAAACGGTTGCACTGAAACAAAAGAAAAACATTTGAATGTCAGATTCAACGAAACAATATCTTTCAGTTAGAAATAATATTATAATGTTGGAGGAAGAAATATGGTTATTTAGAATTAATTATAAGAAGTCTTATATCCCCGCAGCACCGACAAATTTTACGTTTTGCTTTTTGATATGCTAGCATACGTGGGCAACGTCTTAAGCTTTTACAAACGATCACTAGATGATGTTATTGAGACGTGTCGTCACCCTCTTCGTAAAATGTGACATTTTAATTACAGTGAGTGTTTACAAAAAGCATTTTGTTGGATGATCTTCTAAGATTCAAGTAAAGGCCAAACATAATAACAATTCCTTGAATCATTCAACTATTGGTGATGAAGCCCGATTAGAAGAGATTGTTTGTAGAATTTCGTAGTAGTCATGCTTCTGTTAGTGATGAATTTCGTGAAGGTCGACGTTGTTCCAAAAAACATTCATGCTGTGTGCAACATAATTGAAGAGGATCAGCTTGTGCATTTGGCGAATACAAAACGATTTTTATCGCCTGAAAAGGCCGTTCAAAAACCATGTTTTTGAAATACTATCTTCAGAGTGGAAAAAATGTTTCGAGAATTGATTCGAACTCACGTAAACTTAACGATATGCCTCGTACTATGGATATGAACAAAGCTAAATAATTTTTTTCTAAATACATAATTAAGAAGTAAAAATCTAATCTGTAATAATCCACAAAGCAGTTTTGAATAGTAGCATTTCTGAGGGTGCAGTTGCCATATTCAAAACTTACAAATGAATAATTATATTTCTCTGATTCGTCTTTCATAATTTGTCACATTTTTTTCAAAAATACCTGTTTGTGCGTGGACTGTATTTTTTTGTTTTGTTGTGTTTTGCGAATGAATTTAACACCTTACTATACCTATTTGTTATGTAAAACTACACTGGTGCTTCTTTTATTACTATTTTTTATTGCACGATATCTCTTGCGTTATTTCTTGCAATAAGTACAGTTACTACATAAAAAACTACATGAAAAACGTTACAGCTAGCGCCAATAATTCCAAACTATAACAGGAAATTGTAATGGCGCGAAATTCTAATGTTATTACATCAAACAATACCCATCATTTCTTTTTAATCATGTATTTCTGTTCTTCTGATGAAATGTTAATGTGTCACGTCGTAGAGGCATGATTGGAAATCTTCAATTTAATTTTAAAATTGTGATATTTGAAAGAAACAAAAAGATAACAATGTCAAGTAAGCATATATTACTTGAACCAAGAAAATATGCGCTTGTTCGTAGAAGAATACGGAAGTAGAATTTATTTTGGGTTGTTATTTGTGGGTTAAAAGCAACCCATATAACTTCCTGTACGTGCATAGAAATTGATCAACTTAACATGTTTGCGGCAATAAATTAGAGTAAATATCATAAGGTTAGGCAGAACATGTTTCTAAAACAATAAGCATAACTTTTGTATTAAATCGCCTTACAAATGATTTACGATAATCACTTCACTAATTGTGTTTCATGTTTTCGAAAATATCGTAGCGAATACTATTTCTTTTTGTTCATTTAAAGTGCTTGTTGCTTTGTACGTTCCGAATATATCGTGGACTTTGCAATTTTCGTCATAAATACTGCGTTTCCAATATTTTACATTGCAAATACATACGCTGACAATAAGCAAGTTACCTTGAACTTAAGAGGTTAATATATTGGATCCAATGTAAATATATGTACTACTTTGCCATGGAAATTAAGTCAAATCCAAAAGCCGTAAAAGTCTAAATATTTACGCTTAGTAACCAAAGTTGGCAAGATATTTATATGCATTATTGACTTCGAAAAACCATTTGGTTGAGCAAGAAGAGATTTAACTAGTTTAATAGGTACTAGAAAAGTGTGTAACAGATCGGAAGACAATAGATCCAATTACTATTTTTAATAATATTGAACGTCGAAAAGTCATCAAGTTATAATATTCGGAAGTTAATTGCAGCAAAGTTAAGCAAAGGCAAATGAGTTATTGATCGCACTTATTTAAATGATATAAAACACGAATAATTACATTTAAAGTTGATTTTCAAAAACCCCAACCGACGATTTTTATCCACATTCGAACTTTGTTGGCAATACAACGTGCATCAGCTCTTCCAAAGACGACTTAGGATTCTTTTATGTCGGTAGCGCTATTCACAAACCAAACGAGCAATTCGTCTCATGTGTTCACTTTTTCTTTGCAGATGTCGCAATTCATCCATCCCCATAAATAATAACCTAAGGGGGTTGTGGAGACTTTGATAGCGAACGAATGCGATCATGGCGATCGATCAATCTTCCGGGAAATGTTAGATTTAGATGACGTCCAAAGTTCGCCACTTTCCGTGCGCTTCACAAAATTAGATGAGACTGGGCAGACTCGTGTTTATTCGTTTCATGAATAGGTTCGTGTTGCCTACCGGCCACACGTCAACACGAGTCGGTCTAGTCTCTGCTAATTTCGTGAAGCGCACGGAAAGTTGCGAACTTTAATGATGTATCACTTAAGGGTTAGAATGTCAAGGGGCTCCGCCGTGATGGAAGATTTCATTGGAAAAACATAAATAATGAATAAATGCAATTTCTAAGGAAAAGAGAAAATAAAACGAAAGGGAATTCTTCAGAAAATGTGAGTTCCGTGAGGAATCTAGAAAAATAGGAAAAAAGAGAAGAGAGAAAATTATAAGAAAGATGGTCATAGTATAGGTGGAAATCAAATAATCAACGGAATCAACACACCTTAACTAATTTTCTTAGCTTTTATATGGTTTTTCATTGACTTTTTTTTAAATAAACATATCTAGAATTTATACACGTGGGAAATCCTTGAGTTGCAGCTTGGACATAAATTAATTTTTTCATACTTCCTCATTCGACTTGTGGAGTACGTAATGTTACATGCGTATATGGCTGGCGTTGAGTTGACTAACACGCAAATGTAAATTAATTCCATTGTTGTTATTAATTACACTTAGCGCTTATTAATTGAGCGGATTATCATCTCGTGATAAAAAAATATTGAATCGTTAAATGAAGTTGTTCCGGCGAGAACAATTTGAGGGTCACACTGTAATAAGCTGCTCGTTTACACTTTCTCATTCAAAAGAATATTATTGAGAGTAAAAAAACCTTTTTGGTCGTACAATACCAACCTCAGAGTCATCATCGTTTTCATCACTTTCAATTTCCTCAAAGGCGGTTGAATTTTTCCTAAAATGTCGTCTGCAGGAAAATCTGATGTGAAAGTTTCAGCATCCACATGAATAAAATCATTAAAATTTGATTCTTCCAACTCCTTATGGTTGAGACGTATCTATGTTTCATATTGGTGTCTAAGACCTCTACTATCATCATTAACACTATTACAACGTTCATTTATGAATGTAATGGGAAGATCGTCTTGTCACACTAAGTACTCTCCAAAACCAGCCTTTTTAAAACAATTAGAATTGATTGTTCCCTTCCATGCTTTCGAGACTTCCTGAATGGCATCGAACAAAGACAATTTGGAAACGCTTCTCATTTTTTCCAGTTTCTTGATGGCTTTTGATAAAATTCTACGTCAGTAATGACATTTAGTTTTCTATAATTTCCTGGTCAAGTGCTATTGCCACAAAGCTCTGTTGGACTTAGGGGAAATTCGAGTTATAGAAGTTAACTGTGACATGCTAAGAAAATGTATGTATAAAATAGATATTAAGCATGAATCCTTATGTAGATTTATGTAATAAAGAGGAGAAAATAGCGCTAAAGTAAAGCGTCAAATTCCCTCAAGGTACGAACATTTGGAAAATATTCAGTTCATCGTCCTTACTATTGCAATGTTGAATAACCAATTGCCACTTCATACTTGAGTTCTTGCTTATTTCTTCAGTTGTGATCTTGTTCAAGAGTAACTGACTTCATTGACTAAGCAACTTGCAAAATAAATGACTTTCTTGGTACTGCATAGCTTCGTGAATGCGGAAATAAGGATTCATCACGCTAACTGTGGAGGTGAAAAGAACTGTAAACTAGTAGAGTAAAACTAAATTTCCCTTTTTTGCATGGTTTAAACGCAGATGTTCCTTAAATTTAAATCACCAAAACGCAGCACGCCCCTGTGATTATCATTAGTTGAGCATAGTGGCAAATTGGTACATTGTTAATATTTTTAGTGAAATTACTGTCGTTGAAACATGTGCATTTATCAGTCTAATCTGCGGAAAACAACTTTTGTTTTTTACAGACACATACTTTACGTTGTTGGTTTGTTTCGTAAGAAATATTCCTTTATGTACATACAATATTCTACGCACTATAAATTAATCATAGAGTAAGTCTTTGTTTTATTACATAGTTAATACTGTTCTATTCAATTATGTATGTTTCTTAGGTAGAAAACAAGATGCAAGACAAACTGCAGAATATTCATTATTTTTAATCTATTTCTTTGTGTGCATCGCTTACATGTTTAGCTACTTATAAGAAACCTCATTAATTGTGTTATCTCGCAATTTTTATAAAGCTTGGCAAGGTTGTAGAACATTCGAAAATATTCGAAACGTACTTTCTTTAACACCGAAATTTCAGAGATAATAACATCTTTTTAACATTAATTTATTTTTGCGATTTTGGCTAAAATACAACAGGTTACAATGGGTAAAGATCAAAATGTATTTTAAGCATAAAACTCGTTTTTTATTTGTTACTAACTAGAAAAATTCAGCCACTTGTCCTAAAGTTGTTGCCAAAAAATTCTTGATTTTAGAGGACATTTTTTTTGTAGTGTTGAATGCAATGACGAATAAAACTATGTGCGGAGTATTTTCAATTACTTACGTAATTCTACCAAGTTTCGTCAAAATTGGATATTTAATGAGGTCACTTTTCCAATCAAACTTTATAAGTTCCGTTGCATTCTATTCAATTTTCGAATAGATCTGAAAAAAAAAATGTACGAATCGTCGCAATCGATTAGCTTATTGCGTTATTAATAATGATACCCTATCGCTAAAACAAAAACAAAAAACAAAATAGCGAACCAACTGTAATTTACATCTAGGGTAAATAAACACGAACCAAAATAAGCTTCCTGTTATCATATTTATGACTTGTTCCAAAGTACCATTAATTAGAAAAACAACCGAATTTATTTCGGTAGTTGTGTCAGAATATTTGTAGCGTTTTCAATTTTGTTTTATTATTTTATTGTTTAGTTATTTTGTTTTCGTGGTATAGATATCAATATGTAAAGCAAACGAATCAAAACGAAGGAAAAACAAATTGACTATTATCTGTCGATGCGAAGTTTCTTAAGCTGCACTTTGAAGTTACGCTCCTAGTTTACGGTAAGAGTAATCAAGAATTCTTTTGTTCCTCTTGTATCCTGACAGTTATATTTTTTCTACAAGATTCGTTGTACTTCAGGTTAAGAACACTGCGAATGCAATACAAACACAAGTGTGTAAATAGTATGAGTATTATTGTTTCTGTTAGCAATATTTAGCAGCTTTGTTATTTAACTAGATACTTATTTACTTTTTATACCGCTATCATATTTATTTTTACAGAAATTGTTCAAAAAAAATTAAATTGTATAGTTTCCTACAAAGCTATGAAGCCTGAATAAAGTAGGTTTTTAAATTTAATTTACAGGAAAATAAATACGCAAAATTAAACACTTGACTTTTTTGACAACAGAAAAGCAAGTTTCTAAAATTTAAATTTATCATTTGTCAGACAAGAATGCTTTAGGCAACACTTAGTTTTTATAATTGTGATGCAATAATTTCGCAAAAAATAATATCATAGAATTAAGCGTACGAGGATAATCGGAAAAGTTCCAAGCCTAGCACAACATAAGTCTGTACACTTTTTTTAGGGAAGCTTACATCTCTTTAATTTGTCCATATAGTAGTTGGCATCTTATTCTGCAAAATAAACGTTTACGAAAATCTCTATCCTCCGGGCGAAATTTAGAGCATTGTAAACAAAACAGTTGTTGGCGACCAGATCTGGTAAACAGTGAGTGGTCCATCAATTCGAACTTCAATTCGTGAATTTTCACTGAACCACTCACAAGTATAAGGCAGCGTGCTGTCTTGGTGGAACAAAACTTTTTCTTTAAATGCGACCGTTTTTCGGCAATTTCTGCGCTTAGCTTGTCAATTAATGATGTGTAATATGTCCCTCTTATTGTTTTTCCATTTTCAACATAGTGCATTAATGCAACTGTATAATTATCCCAAAAAACGATCGCCATCACTTTTCTAGCCGATGTGGAACAGTTCTCCTCTTTCTCGGAGCAGATTCAGGTTTCGCAGTTCACTATTTCGACTATGTCCTGGCTTCAGGAGTGTACCGGTGTATTCAAGTTTCCTCCGCGGTTATTAATCGATGTCGAAACTCTGACTTATTTCGTTTAAACTGCTTCAATAGGACTTTGGAACGGTTCCTGAGTGAGCGAGCGCGACATCCAGTGCGCTGTCAGCTTTTTCATGCTCAAATCTTCAGTTCTTCCGAGATGCCTACTATCCCTCTAACACTAATTACACGGTCGGTTAGGGCAATTAGATGAATATTTTCGATGTTATTGCAATTTTTGGCCGTCCCGGACCTTCATCGTCAACCAAGCTGGTACCGTCTTGTTTACATTTAGTTATCCAAAATTTCACTGTAGCAAAGAGTGGTGGTGCTACCTTTTGCAAATGTAAGAATTTAATGGCAGGTCGATTCCACGTTTGCAGTAGTGCTACCAACGACTATTAAGCAACAACTGAGCGTCCAAAGGATCTTTCAACGCATACGTAATTATATTACCAAAATATTTTTGACGAGTAGCGGGATCCTCATGTTGATGTTTCAAACTTTTCAGACTTCAGTCGTACGTGTGATGCGTTCGGGCATTAGTATAATATATTTTAAGTGAATTCCTATTGTAACTGTTACGTTACTATTTTCCTGATTTTCGAGCTGGAATCCCCTCATTGCGATCGCTTCTACCGATGCGACGTCCATGCATCTATAGAATATCTTCAGGGTTTCTGTTACTGCTGGTATTACTGCTGCACACTGTCTTCACCAGAAGATGTTCTGTAGGAGCATGGATAACGACGCAGTCCAAGACAGTACCATTGATAACCGCGCAAGCTTACTTAATAGTGAATTTAGTACAATTTACTATGAATACCATATTCACTTTTAAATAAAAAAAAGTTTATTAATGTTTCGCCTAATGGTTTCTGTTCTTGATTTTTGCTACTTCTACGTCTACATAATAAATATAGTTATATTTATTACGGGCAAGAAATTGCACAGATCAGATTACATTACTTTCTTTTCATAAAAAACGCCAGAAAGACATGAGTAAATTTGTTATTAAATCATCCACGATACAAAAAAAATTAAGAAAAATATAGGACCCATATCACCTGATAGATTATACCGATCACAACAGAGCGTTTTAATCTTTAAAGAATAGAAATGTACAAGATGTATCCGTCGTTGATATTTATTCTGCTTCTCTTTACTTAATTTACGTATACATAAATATTTTTATTGCTCTATAAAAAACTGTCCCCTCTCTTGTCATATAACCTCGTTCGATTATAGAATCTTGAAACGGTTTCGAAAGTTTTCTACTTATTGAAAACCGTAAAAATTGTCTATAAAAAAATAGTTCCGACAATAGTCGCTCAACCATGGCAACCACTTCATTTCAGCATAAGCGTTTTTTTAAAGTCCTTCTCAACGTTGCGGTCAACGTTGTACAATAATAGATTAATTTACTATGATCGTAAAATCGTAACTTCAAATAGATTATCTATTATTATTATTCGGTTATACAATAAAATTGTTTTTGTTTTGTTTTTAATGATAGCCTATTATTGTACATCGTAGAATCTATAAAGCTGAGTATGTTTATTAGTTAACGCCTAGCCGATACATTCATAACAAATTATATAATATTAAATACATAAAAGGATTACAGGAATTTTATGTAATGGAAATTATACATAATTACACACATACTAAATCTACGATCTTGATCCTCAACTGATATGGTGGTTTATAATAGTTTCTAATGTGTGGCCGGATCAAATTCAATAATGCGCCAATTTTCACTATGTATGTATATATTTTTTTCTATGGTTTTATTAGTTTTGAGCTTAGAGATCAGGTGTTAAGAAAACAAAAACCAATCCTTCTCTTTATTTTATATTACAGAACTATTTAGTACCTAGAAAGAATACTTGGCAGACGGTGTTGTTAAATCTGATGGATTTTGCGCGGATTTTAAATTGGTCTGCTATAAGATCGAAACATAATTTAAAAAGTTGCGATGAGCATCTTCACCTTGCAATTTTTGTTCATAGCTTACAACTTTGTAAAACTATGTAAAAATTTTGAAAAGAAATATTGAAAGGTACAGGACAGCTAACTAGTGGAAGTTATTGATATACTCAATTTAAAGTTAAAGGATAGGCTTTACTTTAGCTTTTCGAAATGGAAGATATTGCGATACAAATATAC
>LR737389.1:8937044-9004599 GCA_902655005.2 Marronus borbonicus
AAATATAGTGAAAGGAGTCACGTGTAAACTCTTTGGTACGCACTCATTGTTCATGTAGGACGTCAGATAAATTTATATAATCTGATAGCCATGCCTATCAGCATAATGGGAATGCGGTGTCACAGTGACATAAACAATAAAAACAAAATACTTTAAGATACGCTTCACATGTGACTAATGATCAAAACTGATGATTAATTAATGATAATAATTAATATGTAGGAGATTCAAGGGACAGAAGAAGTACGTCGAATACTAAAAGGTTAGCGAATGTTGTTTATTGTTTAATTAATTGTTTAACTAAGGAATAACTTCTCTTTCCTTAATGGAACGAGTAACTTTACATCCATTGAAGACATAGGAATAAACTAATTAATAAAATTATGAACCACAAGATGTAAGATTTATTTTTCTGATTTTTCTGACTAGCGTTGATTGTTGGTAAGCAACATTGTATTAAAGAATATCCGACATATTCCTTCTATACAAGAAATTCTCTAACATCTGTTCTTTCCTTTGACTAATATTCGTTAGAAAACCGACGAATGTCAATTGCAAGTAAAACAAATTCTGGCATAGAAGAATTCCGTTGAAATTTAGATAAGTTATCAATTAATATAAACGAGGAAAAATAGTTAATTAAGTTAAATAGACTAAAATTGAGAATTATTAGACCAATCATGTGAATGAAGAGATTACACCATAATAAAACTCGAAGTTAGCGGACAGTTCCAGAAATAACCGGGGTATTTCACACAAAAATGACTAAAGATCTAAGGATTAATTTATCTTATCATAAATAATAAAATAGATGTGCTGATACGATTTGACTCTGGATTGTGTAATTTTATGCAAGAATATTTCAATTTCTCCACATTTATTTTTGTTTTCTACGTTTTTCTTGAATAAGCTGTTGTTTAATGTAAGATAAGAGATTCAGAACCTGCACAACATAGAATTTCATGTATATTTTCGAAGTTTCGCAACTTCATGTAACATAAGCATGTAAACATCCCCAATAGGAGGAATTCACTTTAAATTGTTTGCTCTTATTATTAAAAGGAAACTGTTCAGAAGTTTCTTCGTATTTATAGGGTGCACATATTTGTTTACTACTACCTTGAATTGAAAAGTTTTAAATCAGATTAATTCGGTGATATATAAATTTAAACTCATCCTATATGCTATCCAAGAGTACGAATATCGCAAAAGAATTTTGTTATATATGTACACTACCGTTCATACTAGTTCGGATACTTAAATAAAATGGTACTGAAGGATATTCAAATTAAATAAAACCATCATATTATACAAACATAAATTTTTCTAAATTTTCCGTTCGTCGAAAAACCTTCTCTTTGCTCGAAGAACACTTTACACGACACGGAGCATCCGTTCCATTAGTTTTTCCTGGACTTCGTCTAGCATATTATTCCACTTAACTTGTAGGAAGTTCCATAAATTATTTGTCGAGACACACTTTCCGAAACGTTCGTCCCATAACGGTTCGAGTGGATTGAGGTCGGAGCTTTGCGGTGGTCAGGTCATCAGTTTCAGTATTATTACTTTGTTCCCTGTTTATATATAAGTGCGGAATATTTGGGGTCGTTATCTCTATACACAAATACAAAATCTTGGCCATCAAACAACTACGGAACTTTTTCCTTGCTTCATAGTTGGCGCTAGACATTGAGAGGCGGCATTTTTCACCTTTCACCCTTATAACATAAATACGCCTTGTTTGTCCGAATCGATACCGTACAAACAGAAATTTCTCCTGCAGGGTTGCGATTTATTTCTGCGGCGATTTCCGGTGCTGTTAGTCTTCTATTTCGTTTGCTTAACAATTTAATACGCTCATCGTCTATGCGAAATGTTATCCGCTTACGACCTGGACGCACTGCATCTTTCTAACTGCCCCTGCGTTCATGTCTCCGAATAATATCACTAAACGTCGATTAATTAATACGTGTCTTTTCACAAATTTGACGCACTGAATACCCATTTTGATGCTAAGCAATTACTACGGAACGTTTTTCTACGCTTGTTGGTTTTACTTTAGGTATTTTAATAACTTTTAACAGAATTGGCTCACAACTAGAGGACGCACATGCAGGCAAATTTATTTAGACACTGAAGCATTCTTTGATATGAACAACACTTTTGAGGTGGAGAAAGACAAAGTTTATGGGTTCAACAGCAATACTTTTGTTACGGAAATAATTCATTTGAAGGGATTATCAATTCTTTTCGAAATTGCGATAATTTGCTTAAAGTATAACAGTTACTTAAAATTCATAATTATTTATTTTGCTTCTTAGTTTTGAAAAATTTCTTCCTTTTCCCAAGCTCTGTATAGATGTATTTATTTAAGCCTGTATTTTTGTAGTTATCGATTGTAAACATTCATCTGTGCTTAATGAATAACTTGCTGCTGATTATATACTGATTGCAATATTTTATATGATGTCGGGGCACGATAGCATTCCTCGGTCATTGTTCGCTATCCTGTTAGCTCGTTTACTCTTTTCAACTAGGGTAAAATGATGCTTAAATATAGTTCATTGCTAAGGCGTATATTTATATTCTGCGAAAGTCTATTTAAAAATAAGAAGGTTGTTAACAGACATCAATAAGACATGTTCATTAACCACGTGCGCTATTTATAGAAAGATCTCGCTCGGAATGATAGGGTAGACGATAGACGTTTCTTTTCTCGTACAGTTTATTATTTATCAATGCAAATTGTGCTTCATATAAGTAAAAATGAAAGAAAAAATAGGGCGTACGGTATCTAAGTTATAGGACACGAATAGTTTTAATATGTATTCAACTTAAATCCAAAATTTCATCAAGATGCGGCCCGAATAATTTCACCTCAGCAAATAATTTTTTACAACCTTCGAAGAGAATTATCTCAACAAGAATATTTCGTCGAGTTGGTTTCTGTTTGTGGTTATGTAGCACCATATCGGTCGACAATTTCTTTGGACTGGCCATGGTCAGGACGGGATTACGACTACCTACCGAAGACAGCAGTCACTCAAAAAATATCGCTGCTGTGCACCAACTGGTTGAGGAAGATAGGCATGTGACATATCGCGAGATTGAGGTATTCTTTGTGGTGTGTCTACAGCTCCCCGTAGATACACCATCACAAATTTGTCTTAATCTAGTAAAATCAAAATCTTTGTTTATAACACTATCGAATTTTTCTATTACACTCTTATTTTTATGACATTTACAGCACATAGCAATGAATGTACTTATAGCACATAGCAATGAACGCACATCGTTCACTGACTCCCCCAATTGCAAAGAAGTATTTTGTAAATGTTCTATTGCGTCATGTACCAGCTTACTTGTCATAAATAGTTTCAGCTTCTGCGGATCATCGACTTCCTTCTGACTTTCCTTAACAGCTGCTACTTCATTAGTATTAAACTCACGAATCATTAATTTGATTTCTTCATAATATTCTGAGTAGTAAGAAACTGTCTTCACCCAAGTTCCCCAATTTGTAACAATCGATTGTGGTGGTTGGGGAATACCGGTACACTGTACGTTAAATCGTCAAAAACGCTTAGAAGATTTAAGGAACACCCTTTTCGGATTTGCTGTTATCTAATATCTAATAATGTGTCAGAATATGTAAGCCACGAACTTCACATGTTGCATATACAAATCTTTCTTTCCACCATTTTCTTTAAGAAAACGGCATACACTAAGTATTGTCCTGGCGTCATCGCCCTGAACGTCAACACTTAAGTTAGTGAGACTTCGAACTGTTTTAAAGTATCGTACACTACCTTTGTAATTGTTTCGACTGTACAATTTTCTATAATTTTACTCGCCAATAATATTGCAGATATAGGTTTAGAAGGATCTAGTATATGCACTATAACATGCATAATAGATTGCTTTTCACAAATGGTGGTTTCGTCGACACATAGCCATAGCCGTTCAATTTTTAATGGTAATTTGATTGTTTTTTCTATATCCTCGCGTACAAGGGGCATACCTACACTTCCGTAAGGTTGCCGGAGTTGGTAACTGCCAATCGGAATTGTATTTACTTTAGAAGTGAAGAGGTTTTGTCGGTTATGTCCGTGACCGCGTAATTTGAGCACTATTTGTGTGCGAATCTATACTCCTGCCTAGCAGCGTCAGTCATTCACCCTGAGTACATAGATGCAAATTGTGTCTAAGTTATTTTTCTTGTTCGATAAACCTTTAATTTTGGTTTATCGAGCAAGTCTTTATTTATGCATTGTTTACAATTTACATGCACTTCACAGTCACGTTCCTGCTGGCAGGTCAAATTCTTTCACAAACTTTACAAAAAATTTTTGCACCATCATATCGTAAATCCGGGTATTTACCGATAAATTTATTAAGCGTTTCAGCAAATGGTAACATTCTACATTTCCGCACGTTCGACATACCTTTATTTATATGCATCTTTGAATACGTTGAAAAATAACGCAGACACAATTTGCATCTATGTAATTGAGTGTAGGCTTTCACGACCGTAATCCATAGTAGAAATGTCTTTCGGGTGATGTCGCGTAAGTAATATTTTACTTGACGTTTCGCTGACCATGCTGTCAGCTTCTTCAGAAGGTTACTAAAGACTTAGTCTCAGTCTTTATTACTTGACGTTTCGCTGATCATGCTGTCAGCTTCTTCAGAAGATTTCTAAAGACTTAGTCTCAGTCTTTATTACTTGATGTTTCGCTGACCATGCTGTCACCTTCTTCAGAAGATTTCTGAAGACTGAGACTAAGTCTTTAGAAATCTTCTGAAGAAGCTGACAGCATGGTCAGCGAAATGTCAAGTAAAATATTAACTAGGCGACATCACCCGAAAGACATTTCTACTATGCATCTATGTACTCAGGGTGAATGTGTGACGCTGCTAGGCAGGAGTATAAATTCGCACACAAATAGTGCCCAAATTACGAGGTCACGGAGATAACCGACAAAACCTCTTCAACTTATGCTCGGCTGCGCTGATATAAATAAGAGTATTGCCAACTCTATTCGTAACAAACAAATGTTAGTAGGGATATACCTTAGGACTATACTGTAAAAAACTTAAGTACGATAACATGTTTTCCTTTATCACACGTACTCGCTAAAGTAAACTTTAAAAGCAAACGTTAACAGGTAGTTGATAAGATTGCTAGGTAAACATATTGGTAATGGATACATGGACATTTAGTGACTGATCTAAATGTTACATGTGCGAAAATAAAATTGTTATAGAAAAGTCGACGTATTGGTAGTCAATGTAAAAGTGCAAATAATTATATTAACATAAACAAAGAACACACCAACTCCTTATTCAAGGGGCAAACAAATAGAAATAACTTTGGTCATCTGAATCATTGGAATCATCCTCGCAAATATTGTGTTAATTTGTAGTTAATTTAAATAGTATTTTAACCGTATTGCTCCTCGTCGTAATAGAATGTTGAGACTTATCTGTTGTAATGTTTGTGAACTTGAAAAATAAATCATTGTCTTAAATGTTTGAGTGTTTTTAAAAAAAGCTGAATCAGGAAAAGACGCCAAAATTAAATGCATCAACAAAACAAGCACAAATCCATTTTGATCGCATCTTACAGTAACTGCTAACATACGCAATATTTTATTGACTTTAAAGCTATGGAAAATGAAATGATGTTTTGAAACAGAGAATTATTATTGGATAATTACATATGAATTGCTTACTTAGTTTGAAAACATTATAAAGAGAAATTGATCTAGAAAATACACTGGTTGGAATGTTCTTTGAATTATCGAAAGCTTTCGATTCCTTGGACTATTATCTCCTGGTATCTAATTATTACTATTCACGGTCGCGCAGGAAACTTAAAGGAGCGCAGGAAACTTTGCTGTTGTGTATGTTCCTTGTGGAATATCCCAAGGAACCATTCTAGAATTTACCTTGTTAAAAACGTACGTAAATGAGTGGAACCTATCATTGCCTCGTTGTTCGCTGTATGCGGACGATATAAGTTGTGTTGTGGTTGATTCTGGCGCGGGATTGGTCTCTATACAAGCAAATAAAATTATATCCTGCTTTCAAAGTGCGGCAATAACGCCTTAATCGAATGTCGGTAAAGCCAACTTAATCAATTTTCGAATAAGCTAAAACATGATACATATCTTCCAAACGGAGATGCTAAAAACCTTTTTACTTTTGGTACAAAACTTTGGCATAGAAAGAATATAAAAATTCGGTGGTGGAGGGGCCAAGAATATGCACCCGCTCTGTGCTTCCTCTTTCCTTCCTTCCTTCTTTCCTCTTCGGAGGATCCGAAAAGTATGCCCTACCTCCGTAGGCCATCTGTGGAACATTTTACAAGCGGAATGGACTAATATGCCAAATAGAGTCTTTGAAAAACTAGTGGAGCGGATGCCTCGGATTGTGAAAGCTGTTCTTCGCGCAAAAGGGAGTTTCTTTGATGAACGGAATGTTTAAGAAGTTTTTGTTTATTTTTCGTTAGAATTACTTTTTTTTAATTTTATACTTTAATTTTAATCGCTATTAATAAAATACAATAAAAATGTTAAGTTTTGGAAAAATGAGTTTGAATATTTTCTCGTTTTTTTAAGATTTATTTGTATCCGAACTAATATGGACGGTAGTGTATATGTCGACTTTCCTGAAATAATTGAAATAAAAAGCAATATAAATAGCAAATCCTCTAAAAAAATTAAGGCGTAATTAATCTCTTTTCTTTATCTATAACCAGCACGCCGAAGCGTAAAAATGCCATTTTAATGCCAGCGTTATCAGACAATTCCTCAAGGCCGATACCTCGAGGCCAATATAATTAATAATCGTTACACAACGAACCTCTTTTTTTTCGCACTGATTTATGTCATACTTAAACGCGAGATAAATCAACGCGTGACAAAATCGGAATTTCGCTTCGAGGCTTACTGGGCTAATTCCGAAGAACGCCCAAAGATAGCGTATCACTTTGACCTTGAGAAGCGTGCGATATTATAAGATATATCCAGCCGTCGTCTGTAGTAGTACGTAGCCGAGTGGATTCGATGTTTTGAAATCGGTACAAAGTTTGGGCACCAATGATGATGTATCTGTGCCCCTTTCTTCGTTTCGGTTCTCTGAATGACCCGTGATTTGTACATCTTAGGGAATGGTGTGATTGGCATAACGCCATGCGACTGGCGAACGATAGCGCTTCTGTGAATTGAGACAATTTATAATTAATTGAGAGTGATGCAATGGCGTTTTTTTTTTTTAACAATAGCTGTGGTCTAATTGGGCGATGCTAATATTTGGGGTTACATTTAGGGTTTGTTTTTGATGCAATCGTGTTCAAGGCTAATAGCAACGACTACGGGATATGTCCTAAGCCATTTTTAATTTTAGAGATCAGAAAAAAAAGATAGTACAGTGAATATCTAACTAATGTGGGCGATGATTCATTGTACATGTGTTCGGATTTGCAGAGTTGGATTAAATTAAACACAGGCGACATTAAATAATAGCGCAGCGTGTCAACAATAATAATAAATCTTAATAAGTAAACTGGTAACAGTTTCTTCAACTATAACACTCGATAGAGAGAGCGCTGCGGCTTTTTCAGATCTATGGTGGTTCCTCTCTCATTAGATCAATTACGATAGCTTTGCTTTCTTCGCTAGATTTAGCACTCTCGTGAGTGATTCTTCTACACAGGTTCCGCCTTTATAGGCGGGCCTTTCTTCCATTTTTCTCTATCTGGTATTACCGTTTTATAATACTTGTCGAAGCTGTAATTTGACATTAATATCAGGAGTATTTCTTGCGAGTTCCGATTCAATTTTCATCGTCTTCTTTTGTCATAGTTTTGTTTAGCCTGTTTTGAGGATTTGATTATGCCTAAAGAACGGGAGCGTGGAAATTACTGTCAGTCGAGGTCAATTGCTGATTTATGGTTAGGTAATTGTCGTTTTATGGCATTTTGTAATGTTTATCGCCGAATCAGGGCTTTCACCTCCTACGTCTTGGATTACTCGTGACGGGCCAGCACCAGTAGCAACGTTTCAAGTGGTGTAGGTTGCGATTGCGCTGGAACGTAGAATGGCATAGAGTGGTGTTCAATGATTTATGTCGATTTTGCCCATGCTCCGAGACGAAGTAGAATCATTAGCTTCTGAAGAGGTGCCACAAGGTAGCACATCTGAAGAAATGATTTTGAAGGAACTATACCAAGGTACTGGACCTTTTAATCAGCAGGAGGTAAATTATCTCATTGCAGATTTCAACTCAAACAAATTTATAAGTGGCAATTGAACAGTGTATCTTTACATTTTCTTTAAATAAATACTTAACTACGTATATGGTTTCTGTCAGTTAGCAGTTGTAATTACTTTAAGTACAATGCAAGAATTTGAGAACAACTGCGTCGGATACATCATATCTTGAAAACTAAATCTGATATATCACACTCAATGACCAATAACGCTAATATACCTCCTCATGGTATTGATGCAATCGCTCAAGAAAAATGTGAAGAGAGAAAACACTGGCTAACGGACCTACCAGGCGTTATCTGCGTTGCTCCGAGTGCTTCTCTGCCTCACATTGCTATTTGCATCTCGGCTGATATCACTATCCTCCGTAGCAACGCGCACAATACCTGTAGGCGCCATCTCATGGCAAGAGATACACGCCTGCCGTCTTGAAAGTAGCGACACCAACTCCCGAGTATGAGGTAGAGAAGCGCTTGAAGTACTATATGGTATGGTGGGAGTCATCAAGAGAAAAGTAACTTTGTGCATATAAGAAATCGCCAGCATCAGAATATGCGTTGGCTTGTGTAAATAGGATCTCACCAACCAACCTTGAATATTGAGGCAGGAAAAAACAATACTGGTTCCTTTCAAGAAGAAATATTGTGTTTAGATAATGATGACCTTAATTGTCGATTTGACCATTTTCGTTATGCTGTTGTTACTACCTTAAAATGAAGTAGTGCTAGGCTTCGCTAATTTACATTCAAAATTAACAATATCGGTTGCCTTGTTGTTAATATAGAGATATATCTACAATTATATTCATTTTATTCATTGCTAACGAAAAGAAAAAATATTTTCTTATTATGAACATGAGCTTGAGTAATATATTAACAAGCTACGAATGGTAAATATTATGGATTTCGCGAGTTTAATTGTAATTTGCGCAGCGAAGCCGAATAGAATTACGTTATGGTCATATCAATTTTAATTTTTAGTTACAAGTGTTATTGCTAAGGCGTGGACCGATGGCTGTTCCTATTGCGTCACGGCGACTCGCGTGCAGAGTCGTACGGAAAACCTGCAGTTGCGATTATTCCGTCGATGAACAGTTAGGCGCTTTAGTTTGCAGATTATCATTTTTACATTTATGACTGTGTTCTATTTTTAAGATCCCTTGTTGATACAGCTTTGTTTATTTGCATTAAGAATAACGGGTTTTGGTTTCTTTTATTATTAATTACTATTATCTTCTTGTTACAATTTATCTTTATTCTTTTATTTGGATCGTTCTTACTTTATTTTTAGGATAGGCGTCTTTATTAGTTTTAGTTATAGAACTCAGTTTATTTCCTTTGGAGCAGTCGTCGCAACATTTCTTCCTTTTCTTTGTATTAGAAGTATTGTTTTAATTTTTTTGTTTTTGTTGAAATTTATTCTTTGTTGGCATTTCCTTAATTTCCCTCATTATGGCCCCTAACAAACGTCCTCGTCAAGAAATCATGACTTCCTGGATTAAGTATGTAATGTACGTTCAGTAACTTTGAAATGTGCAAAAAAATCAAGACTGCTAGATCATTTGAAAATTGAAAATCACCAGAATCTATGCACATCAGCTGATAGTTTTTATAGCGATCTTTGTTAAGCACTTGTAGCTGCGAATATTCCATTTAAAAAGCTTGATAATCCAATCTACAGACAATCTCTTGCAAATGAAGATCATATCGAACAGTGCAGCCTGTTCATTAAAATTTTTCGCGCTAACTACTTAGAGAAATCAAGTTTACAATATTTTTTATTCAAAAAAATATATTTACCTCAAATATATTTTCTTGTATAAACGATTTAACATAAATATAATAATATATTAAAGGATTTAGCAAATACAAATTGGTGATGGTGTGTCTTTAACCGTTGTGAATTTTCGGAAGATTTTTCTTGTAGTAGCAGGTTTCCCGATTAAGAATTTCTTAAAAAAAACTTCAAATTTGCGTTTCGGCAATAAATTTATTGCATTCATCAAAATTTTAAGATTCGTTCTTAGAATTACACCGCCAATGGAAAATTTTTTTGATTTATCTTTGATCAGCATTGTCATAAGTCACGAAATAAATAATAAAGTACTGCAATAATTTGACTGAAATATTCATAAAAATCAAGTTATAGCTTGAAGACGGTAATGTTTGGACCTATCGAAATAGATCGATGTTATGTCAAATTAAATGCTGAATTCAAATTATAAAATTTTCGTTTTATAAAAATCAGGGTAATTCGTTTAAGAAACGTTACATCCAGTGAAGCCGAAAGTTGAATCGACGTGCAAATATTGTCTAATGGTTAGACTCACGAACCAAATAAGTCTGCAATTTTACAAATTTGGTACCCCGCATATCTTCTGAAATCTGTTATTGTATTATTAATGCATTTTACCTGATTCTATAATTGTGACCGTATAACTGAATATAACATCCAGGAGCTGGGAAGAAAGCTGTCATTTGTGACTAATTTTGACTAACTAGCGGGAGTTCGAATTTGCTCTACAAAATTAAAGAAAAACAAGTTTGTTCTTAGCCCATAGGCAAGTACACATAAACACCTTAGCAGTTATTATTATTTAAACATACGAAAACATTTCTTAGATTATAAACGTAGAAAGTTGTGTAAACAAAACAAGGAGATTTTTAGATACTTAGTTAATATTTACAATTTTAATTCTGCTTAAATAATTCCCTTGAAAGTGTCTGGCATAAGTAATATAAATTATGGTCCTTTTAAGATACATATAAACTTTCGTGCTCTTTGATGTTTAATGCCATAAGCAATTCAAACAAAAGTATGTTAATATTTGTTAATATTTGCTGTACGATCTTTTATTAGCTTAATCAAAAAAGAATACATAACAACAGGTACGATATGTGCGTCTTGTAACATGAAGTGCATTCAGAGATTAAGTTAACCTAATATTTCTTTTGTACTTTGTAGCAGTGTAATAACTGAAGTTCACCACTTTCCGTGCGCTTCACGAAATTAGCAGAGACTAGACAGACTCGTATTTTGTCGACTCTCGGGGAAACCAGTAAGCAACACGAACTCATTCTCATGGGACGAATAAACACGAGTCTGTCTAGTCTCTGCTAATTTCGTGAAGTGCACGGGAAGTGGCGAACTTTACTAATGACATTTACTACACAAAATTAGATCCGAATACCCTGATCTTAGTGAAACCTCGTATCCGGATCTGTTATCTGAAATCTCGAATTCGAAATCCTTATACGGAGACGTTTATGAACATGTAAATGAAAGACAACTCAGCAAAAGAAAGGTAATAATAAGATTCGTTTAGCGCGTCTATGCTCAGGTGTTTAAAAGTAATTATAATAAGGACCGGTAGCTACGGGAGCTCCCCCGTAAACTGTCGGTAATGATCTTCTACGACCGATAGCGTTCCACCACTGCTGCTCCAAATGTTCCCGACTGAAATCGGTATTATACAACAAAGCCGAACAAACCCCGAGATTTTCAAAAAAAAATCTCGAAGTGTGGTCCTTTTGGGTGCGCCTGAACCTGCTCTACGTGCTTTACTTTAATTTGCAATCCAGAGGTTCTAACACCGCAACGCGGTCGAATGTTTACGATTAGATGTATGCGCAATTTCCCGGAAACTAATACCGCCTTCGTGTAGATCATAGATTCCCGATGGGGGCGGTGCAGGAGCCTTCCATGGAGACGGTAGCCGATCCAGAGGTAAATGGGGGGGGGGGGGGGGGGGGGGCCGCTTACCCGGGGGTGGACAAAATTAATATTTTTTCTTCTTCTCGCACATGAACGAGAACGAAAGGACAAAAATTGAAACGAACGTGTTCGCATATATATACAAACGTGAATGAAAATTTCCGAACTCTGGAGTCCAGTCCTTGCAAGTTGGTAGGCAAACATGCGGTTCACGCAATCAAACATATTTTGATAAGATTCTGGGAACTTGAAATGATTTATTGACAGAGCAAGTGAAATCGCATGATTTTCTGCGCATGTTAATAAGAGCACATAATCAAATTTATAAAAGGGATAGTGTTATTATTTTTATGGGCTTCGTCGTGATAAATAGTCGTGAGTGATAAGCCACAGAAATTATTATAAAGATTATTTTTATAACTATTTGTAAATCTGTGGAGAAGTTAATTTGTGTTTCAAAATGTCTGAATTTATTTAAAGAAAATGCCGGCAGTACAGTATTGAGTATTTCAAATATGGATTTACATACGTACTCTTCTACAAACCAATCATTGCTTATGTGTTTAATTTGCCAAAGTTTTTGCAAATGAAGCTATGAAAACTTCTAGGCTATAAGAGCATTTAAACAAAATGCATGCTGATAGATTTAGGGCTGGAAAAGCAATATTTAAAACAACCAACTGTATTAAACCTTTTTTGTCATTTTCTAAGACGATGCCTCGTACAACGTTTCGTTGTTAATCGCAAAAGCAGGGAAACCACACAAAATTGGCGATAATTTTGTCGACAATCAAAGAGATAATAAAAACTGTTCTTTATTATATAAAATACCGCCAGCTGTCATTACAAAAGTTTCTCTCAGTAATAATTCAGTGCAAAGAAGAATAGATAAAATGGCAAAAGACGTAGAAATGTCATTATGTGGTTACTTAAAAAGTTGCAGATTTTACATTCAACTCGCTGAATCAACTCTACCAAATAACGAGAGCTCCGCAGGACAGCGTACTTGGTCTTCTGCTGTTTATAATTTTCTCAAATGATATTCTCTTCTTAACTAGTGGTGCCGAATGCACAGTAACTAGTTATGCAGATGATACACATTTATTAATTCGAGCGGACATATACGAGGATTTGTTGATAAATTGCAACACCCATTTACGAAACTGTGAAGCAATGGTTTACATTATGTAATTTAGTACTAAACAAAGAAAAAACTTCATACATAATCTTCAGAAATAATACTATTACATGTATACCGGATAAAATTGTCCTTTGGCAATAATATTTGCAAAGTAAATAACTTTGGTAAGTTTCTGGGAATTTTTACTTCTTTTTACTTTTACACTTTAAATGAACTTTGTAAATCGTTAAGCCAAACTTATATTATGGGAATTTTTATTCCAAAGCCAAATTTTGGGGCCGGTATACTGATATCAACAGAATTTTTATTCTACAAAAAAGAACATAAGATTTATCTTATTGTAAAAATTATGTAGAAACTTGCGAAGGACTGTTCAATTTAGGTAAAATTTTAATAACATACGCACTTTATAATTTGGAATGTATGCACCATTGGCTCAGTTGATACGTGTTATTAACAGGCTGCCCATTATGCATAACAGAATATACTTATTAGTGTAAAAATCTCGAATTCGCAAAAATTGATGGTAAAGATATGCATAGTTTACTTATTATTACTGTCACACCATGAAATACATGATTATTTATTTTATTCGAATTTTAAAACGAAATTATCAGTAATTACTATATTTTTTGTTGCGAAAGGTTTATGGCTGTGTCTACGAAGATATAAAGTATACTTAACCTCTGATCTAGGTTGGTTTTTTTATTTTGTCCTCGGAAAAAAATGTAAGTAAAAAGATTACCAAAAAGCAATTAACAGTCTAGCAAGGTCATTCGTTCAATTCACCAATTCATACTCTGTTGCATTTACAGCAAGCCATATCAATTATTGACAATACAATAGTAACATACACGCAGAGAAACATATTTTTGAATGGAGGCAAAGTATTATTTAATTTTCTTAAAACACCAATGATGTTTTAATGTGATTAAGTAAGAATTTATATCCGTTTGTCATTTTTTAAACTTTGCATAAAAATTAAATTGGTAGTTCCAGCAATAAAGGAAATATTAGCCAATTTCTGAGCATAATGCATGTGATTATGTCCTTTATTGCCGCAAATACCAACCTAAATAATCCACGAAATTTAAAAAAATGCTAAGCGTTTATGAATATAGTTACACCAAGAAAAATGATTATTTTGCCCCTTTTGGAGAAAAGAACTGTATTTGTCTAGAAGCAACGTTCGTATTTATAAAGGCTTCATTTGATTTACATTCATTTAGGTGTACAGGCTGACCTAATTAACTGCGTGCCATTGATCATTTCTTTATTTTTAAAGCTATGTAATTGATCAAATTAGCATACTAGTAACATTTTTTTGCGGATTATAATATTGAAATCGGAAAAAACACTATTGTTTTTCAATCATAGACTTTTTGAGATTGTAAACAAAATAAGTTTCCAAATGGAATATTCTGTATTATGAACTTTTCGCTAGGATCAACAATAACAGAACTAAGGACCTAAACTAATGCGAAACTAACCTACGTTGTGTTATGGGAACAAATGATAATAGCTTGTGTAAAATATAAAAAACTAAATTTTTGAAAGATGCCATTTATTTGTAAAACAACAACCAAATAAAAATGAATCTGTTTTATGGACGCTAATTCTATTTCAGAAGTTGCTCAAACACTCCTCGATCCTCAATACATTTGGCGGTTCTTTCAGGACATTTTGAACACTGTTCAGTAGAGGGATGTAGTTCTATTTCTGAGAGTCTCCTCATCGTCTCGAATAAATACGACTTTTTTTTAGGATAACCCCACAAGAAAAAATCAAATGAGGTGAAACCAGATGATCTTGGAAGCTACGAAATCGGTTCATTGGCTCCAATCCATCTGTAGTTAAAAAGCTTGTTCAAGAAACGGCTAGTTTCTCGGTAGTTGTGCGCAAGTGTTCCATCCTGCTGAAAAATATTTTATTTGCTTACAAGATCTGATGAAATAGATCTTACGAGCAGATATTGTCGAAAATATCTCATATAAAATCTATGTGTATTTCACCCCTGGGGGGAATCTTCAAAGTTAAAAGGCCCAATAATTCTGGATGAAATGATGCCATAAGTATTGAAACTAAAACGAATTTGTGGGGCTCCTTCCAGAAAATTTCTTGACAAGTAATGGTTGTTTCTTCTGTCAAACATTTCACAATTACAAAATGTTTGTCTTGTTGCTAGATTATTTCGGCAATTAATGGCATTCTGTTCGATGTACCAATAGCAAAAAACTATTCATCTTTCAGGGTCTCCTAGTAGTAATGTTCGAGTAGGTCTGTACTTGTAGAGTATAAATTCATGCTTTTTGAGTATTTTGTGAGATGTACCATAACATAAATTCGAATCTCTGACAATGTCTCTTATCGAGTTCTCGTGATAAGCTTCAAAATAATCAATGACTGCTGTTTCTACTGCCTTACTAATTACCCAATTCTTCTTCAACCGTTTCTTAGAAAAACATTTTGATTACTTCTAAACGTTCGGTAAAGTTTTAAGAAATATCGACGATCCGATTGAACACGAAGTAGGTATAACTGCTCATAATATAGAACATCTTCGACACACCAAGTAAGTTTCCAACATATTACATTTATCACTGTAAGACATCTTCTAACGTTTAAAACTTTCGCAGTGTGCAACAGACTATGGCAACTAAACGTTTGCCACAAATTATTATCATTTGTTTACATAACAACCTAAGTTAGTTTTACGTTACTTTAGGTCCTTACAACGTTATTGTGTAAAAATTGAACCAGGAGATATGTAAGTACCCAAATGAACGTGTTCACAAAACGAATTTCTTCAAAGTAGGAGCGAACGGTTGTGCAGGAAGTTTTGGACTGCAAGTGATTTATCCTTTGTTGGGCGTTCTTTTCTTTAATATATTTAACGAAAATCAGAGAATATTCAAAGAAAATGAATCGATTTTGCTCTTAAATGTACAAGTTTTAACTATAACTATAATCTAAAGATTCTTAAGTTTTCATAATTAGGATAAAAAGATATCACAATTTATAAGATAATTATACAGAGAGAACCGTATAATTCGAGCTAACAGAAATATAATAATTTTACATTACGCATAGTGACGGCAAAAGAATTTAACACACAGTACTATACGAATTTAACACGAATCTGTTAATACAGAATGTGAAATGAAGAAAAACAAATAATTTAAAAATTGTTTAAATAAAATATCAAGTGCGTTATATCATTCTAAAGGTAGTTTTATATGCTTTTTAATACTGTAAAAGTATATAGGGTGTTCCATATAAAAAAACACAAGTCTTGATAATATCTCAAAAAACAGGAGTTTAAAAAAAGAAAAAATTAGAACATAGGATTCTGCGTCAAAAAGCGCCCTAATATAGTTTTTATATAAATCAAGCATTTTCACAAATAAAAAAGTTACAAGGGTTTTTAAAAATTGCGCATTTTAAGGAAACGCTCTGTATCTCTTATATTAAGGAAGATATAAAAATAGGGATTTCACCGATCGATTTCTCTTTAAAATCGAGCTCCAGAAGCTTAGGTCAGTTTTTGTCTAATTCCTTCGGAAGCATAAGTTCCCTGTTAAAAGTATCGAATTTGGCTCACCTTGTACATGCTTGTTAAGAAACGCGTGAACTCCTCCAACATATTCAATGTCTCCCAGATAGCCTGATTGATGACTTTGTCGAAATAAACAACTATTAAAATAAAATTTTGCCTAGTATTCGATTTAATTTATATGCGTCTATCCTATATACTACGAATACCAATTTAAGTAATTTAATCAATTTTATATTAAGAAGTAAGAAGAAATTGACACCAAAACAAGTTGCAAGACATCGGGAGGAAGAAGATATCGTTTGTTTGCATTGTAATGACTAATGATTTATACTCACGCTAAGTTGAGGGCTGGAGTTTGTATGCGCAACGTAAAAGATGGGCCGATAACTCGCGTGCTAATATTGATAGTGACGTTGGCGAAGCTAACCGTATTTGCAAACTTCGTAAATTATAAAGTGCCATACTCCATTCTATCCTACATACCGGAACAAAATGGGAAATTTTGAAATTATTATCTAATTTTGCTACTCTTGTGTGTATTTTAAAGATTACCCAACCGTGTATCATTCATTTAATTTAAAATGTAATTATTTTTTGAAGTGAGAGTGGATTACTGGAATTATTTGGACGAAGTAAACGGTGTTTTTATATACACTACCGTTCATATATTTGGGGACGACTAAGAAAGACTCCGAAAAATAAGCAAAATTGAAGTATTGACAATTGAATGCGTTTTATATGAAAGAGTGTACATTTCTATATGTATGAACATAATTTACAACAGTATTCTCTTCTATCCCATCAAATTTATAACGCATTTATATTCTACCGCAGCCTCAGGCAAAATTCCTCTTAATCCCTTTTATGGGGTTATAAACGTAAACTTGAAAATATTGTCGAATATTTCCACAAAGGAATAATGTGAGATTCACAGAACACTTAGTACAACAAACAAAGCAGATATCGTCTTGTATTTAAAATAAAATCGATCTTGATAGTAGTTTAGATTAAATTTAACTATCGTAATAAACGAGTGGTGCTGAAATGGCATAACGAAAAGAAATTTCCATCGAAACGCGTTCTGCTATTATTACTTTACGTAATGAAGGATACTCAATGGCAGTTATTGCGAAAAACTTCGAAAAAATATCGAAAAATGGTGTATTTACAACATTAAAACGGGTGGCGGAAACGGATTCTTTGGCTGATAAGAAACGTTCTGGACGCAAAAAGAAGACAACAGCTGCTGAGGCTCAGTTCCTGGTTATTGTTTCAAAAAGAAACAGATTTGTAACGGCTCTGGAAATAACGCAGCAAGTCAATGTTTCACGAAGAAATCCTATTTCGCATTCGACCGTGAAACGAAGATTAATTGCGGCAGGCTTAAAGGGACGATTAGCTGCCAGAAAACCGCTTTTGAAAGTTCAAAATTGGACTGGACATTCGAACAGTGGTGCAACGTGCTGTGGACAGATGAGTCCAAATTTGAAACATTTGGCTCCAAACGGAGGACGTTTGTTAGGCGACAGGTTTGTGAAAGAGTTAGCGAACAGTGTATTTTACCTACAGTGAAGCACGGTGGAGGTAACGTAATGGTTTGGGGCTGTTTTGCGGGAACAGCTGTAGGTGATTTAGTAAGAATACAGGGAATACTTCGTAAAGAGGGCTATCTCAAAATATTACAAGAGAATGCTGTACCAAGTGGGGAACGATTACGAGGTCGAAACTTTACGTTTCAAGAGGATAACGACCCTAAGCATTCTTCTCGTATATGAAGAAACTATCTAGAATCTCTGGAAGCAGAAGATCGTTTAAAAAGAATTATTTGGCCACCTCAATCTCCTGACCTGTCGCCTATCGAATTAATATGGGATGAACTGGACAGAAGGATTCGTCAAAAAGGAAATTTATGGAGAAAGCTCCAGCAAGCATGGACCGAGATCCCAGCAACATTTTTGAAATCTTTAATTCTAAGAATGCCACGAATATGTACCGCAGTAATTAAGTCAAAGGGTGGACATATAGACGAAAAATCCGTATAGACCTAATTATAATTAGTACATTTCTTTTTGGAATATTTTTAGTTTTGTATAGTATACTCAATGTACAGAAGTAAATTAAATTACAAATAACTTTTTGTTTTTATTCGAATTAAAAAAAAAACTGTTTTTTTAATCGTCCCCAAATATATGAACGGTAGTGTATGTATACGCAAGACAACATGTTGTACAATCAAGAAAGCCGCTGAAAAAATTCATGAAAGCGAGTGCTTGCCCAAAATAAGTAAATAGCTTTTATCTAAAATACATTTTATTTAAACCAACAAGTGTCCTACTCAGTTGGATACAGTAGATTTACAAAAACAAAAATGTCTTGCGTGAAATAAGTTAACTCTCCTGGATTAAGCCAACATTTTAGATTCAAGAAAATACTCTCTTCCAGTAAAATAGCACACTGAAAAAATTCTATTTTCTTGGATATAGACATTCTTTTACTGTGTGTACTTGGCAAACTTTATCAACATTATGTTCTAGGAATCTCCTAGCAAGAAAATATTATTTTGGGGATATACGAAGCACATTTTCTGTCCTAAATGTTAACTTGTTTGACAAAACTTTATATTTATCTGCGTGTAAATTGAAACAAGTTGTAATCTTTCAGATGTAACTTACCTGCTTACACGTCGTGCTAAACACACTTCACCCAAAACTACGAGTCGAACTACTAAGGAGAGAAGTCTCCAAGCTGACTTCTAATTTAAATGCGTATACACGGTGATCCGTAAACCTTTGACACTGCAAAATTCGTGCGGTCAGAATTGAATAGATTGAGAATCGCGTATGTATGCTAGTGACGTCTATACAACAGCAAATAGTATTCTACTAACGATATTATTTATCTTACGAAATATTCGCATCTACAGCTAGCAAACACGTGTTGGCAACGCTAATAAGTAATTTAATGCTTTTGTTGTAGATATCAGATACGTAAATATGCCGAAAATAAGCTTTCAATATACACACAAGAGGAGCACCTAATGATGCGGTATATAGTAAATAGTATTCATATGACAGAAAAGTTAACACGATGACCCTTCCGACTGACGTTTCTGAATCTATGTATGTGTATGTATTTGCTTTTACGCTATTGGCGCAGACACGGCGAATTTTGACGACGCGTGACCATGCGGAAAGAATATGTAATATTTTAACCATATGTGGCAGGATATCGAATGCTAATGTAATTTTGAAAGTGAAATGATAAGAAAAGATTGCACAAACTATTACAGCGTTATAATTTTCACTTAATAAACGGTATTAATTGAATCTAACTTGCGAATAGTGTTAATGTATAATAAATTGATGCATAAGGTACATTCTAAACACGCTATTGAAATTTTTTGCAGTGCTTCATTTATTTTGCCTTTAATACAGATTAAAATTTTTGAAAATTTTTGTTGTATTCATTTCCTACTGTTGTCTGAATTTACAAATTTCATATTTTGAACGTACAACTTATGTAACGATAGCAAGTATAGGGCGTATCTATCTTGTAGATAATCCTTCTCTGAGTAATTTAAAGAACAAGCTTTCAAATAAAAACTATTTGGAGAAAAGTTCTGCACAACATATAGCCTTTGCCAATAAAACAGAGCCTAGAGATTTTGGTAAATGTATAAAAAGTACTCGTTGTTTTAATATAAGCGAAAAAAGAATTAAATGTTATTGGGCGGATTACTCTAAAATTGCATGCAGGTGTTCCTCTCTGAGTAACCAAATACAAATTGGTTATACAAACGTGTTGCTTCTTAGTTTAGCAATGCTCGCGTTTCAGTTGTATACGGGCTATTAAATTAGGCATTAGAAGAGGGTACTTAGTTTCTTTTTTTATAAATATGTACAATAACTGTGGCAAAAAAGCGACAGTTAAATCAAACAAAGGGGCCGCAAATTGTAAATTTGAGTTCTACAAAAAAACTCTCAAAATTAATTTCCTCAAAAGTTAAAGTGCTCACAATTCTGTTAGCCACGAATACGTATAAAAATTCAGGATATTAAAAATAAGCTAGTAAGTGCACCTTCCAAAGTAACAACAGTCGGAGAAGACCGCGTACGTTGTGTAAACATTTTTAGTATCCTATTAAATGATTCATTGACATCGTGATTTTTAACATTCTAACTTTGACAACTTTCTTACCGCATTATTTAATTATATAAGCATTTTTCCACTCACCACATATCACCAAACTAAATTTGTAAAAAAAAAAATAAATTTTAAATATTTAAACAGAAGAAGCAACAATAATAAATTGATAAAACTGGAGTTCGTGGTGTGATTCAATTCTTTTTTCTAAAAAAGAAAACAGGGAAGGAAATTAATGAGAGGATTTTATCTACATTGGGTACATGTTCTTCTTATAAGTGTTCGACTTCGGGTAAATGAATTTAAGCGTGGTAGAACAAAATTGAATATGCACCATGTCCTGAAGCCCCGATCAATCAGCTATGACACTCGAAATCACACAAATTCTTGTGTACAGTAAATCTAGCTTTGCTTTCTTCGCTAGATTTAATAGCCTTATGAGTGATCCCTCTATGTAGGTTTCGGCTTTTGGGTATTCCGGGCCCATTTTTGAGAACTGTGCTCCTGCCAGTGTTGTATAGTCGCATAGCACATGGACGGCAGTCTCTTCTTCCGCCTGCCAGAATCTTCATGCTGTTTCCTCTATCAAGCCCAGATTGCTCATGCTCTTCTTGAGGATAGTGTCCTGTTAGCAGGCTCACTATTGATTTAACAGACTTCCTGTCTCTGCCTAGTAGGTCCGCTGTAAATGTAGGCCTGTGTTTAATCAGAAATTGCTTGGCCTCTCTCTGACTTATCTTATCTTCCCATTGTTTAGTAGTTGCTTTAATCACCGTATATGCCATTCCCACAGAGTGCCTTGGGCAATTTTCAGCAGAGACAACAAACAACAAAGGACAGTTGACTCCTCGGACTAATTCATTTGCCTTTACATTCCCCCGATGGTCTTCGTGTCTCAGTACCCAAGCCATAATCACCTTAGTTCGGCTGCCCATCCTATTGAGTACATTCAAGCAGTCCCACACGTTTCGACTTCGCCTGTGTGGAGTCTAATTACTGCTTGGCTGTCTGAATAGATAGCAATAGATCGATAGTTATCTTCTTGTCGGTCTAATTCTTCAATTCCTTTCTTCCATTCTTCTCTATCTGGTATTATTGTTTTATAATACTTGTCAAAGCTGTATTTGGGACTCCTAGTTGTCGGCCCCGCCTTGAGTTCCTTTCACAGTGTCCGATAGTTTGCACCATGTGATTTAATTATAGAAGGTTGACCATTTTTAGTCTGTAGTTTGTTAGCCGGGCCTCTCCTTGAATGTATACACGGAGCGGTTCCAAGTTTAGAACGAGCTACTTCCAGAGCAGCTGTTGGCGGGGTTTTCATGGCTCCAATGGCGCACAGACATGCTAGTCTTTGTGTGCCACTTAGCCACCTTACTGCCTTTACCTGCAATGTTTTCGTCCACCATATCACCAATCGATATGTCTAATTATCCTGATGTATAACCACAGCATCATTTTTGGGGTTAATCCCCACGTTTTTCTATACAACCTTCTACATCTGCCTAAGGCAATAGTAGATTTGTTTATAGTTTTAATGATGTGACGATTCCATGTATGTCTTTCATCGAAACATATTCCGAGGTATTTCGTTTCTTTGACATTCCCCACTCCTCCTAGCATAATTGGCTTTAGGTCTTTAATTATGCGTTTCTTTGTGAATACAATGATTTGTTTTTTGGCCATTGACTGTAGGTATTTCCTGTTTACACCAGTTTAATTGCGGGACCCCTGAAAACGCGGGGCACCGGGCGCTTGGTTTGTTTACCCGCCCTAATGCCGTAACTGATTATGAATGGCTCGCATGCCTTATTCAAAAAGATATTGCTTGCGCCGAATGCGATCATCATAATAATGCTAATTTTAAAGCATAAACATCGCTTTTAAAAAATAGACCGCAGCTCTAGTTTCTCTTTCACCTTTTTGGTACTTGTGAGAGTGGATTCCAGCTTCTCGATTATCTCCACGCCTAAATCCAATTGAGTATTTCTGGTCCTTCGCGAAAACTCAAGTAAAGGGTCACAAATATTTTTCAAAAACACTACTCGAACCCAACATATAAAAGAAATGCGAAACATACTCCACCAGCTGTTTGCGGAAAATTGATTAGTCATCCGATTAGAAAGATATTACAATAAAGTTTTAAATTTTGTAAAGTTTAAGGTGCAGTTTTATTTGGCCAAGGCTGTACAATAAAATTAACCCATTAGCTATATGTATACAATATATGTCTACTGTTTCGTGTTTGTGGTCACTTTATCATGAAAATTATTGACTGATGTTCATTTATTCATTTATATGCCGAATATAAAACTCGTTCAGACCGTGACCTCTCCATTAATATTCTCTTAGACGATTGTTATCGTAGTACAAATGCCAAGGTAATTTATGGATTTTTCAATTAGAATCGATAATAAAGCGATCGCGCGATAAAGTTGGGGGGGCACGTGTCTTTTACGTCAGTTGATAATGAGTTTTATAGACAGCGAAAATAATTTCGGATCGTATTTACATGGGCTTATATACAGGAATAATCTGACGCTAGGGAAACATACACTACCGCTCATAATTATTTCGGCATCCTAAATTTGGGATATAAATCATAGAAAAATATGACAGAATTGTACATAAATGTATTTATTTCGTAGTTTTATGAAATACACGTCAAAAAGAAAGAAAAATGTTTACAAAGTTTAAACTTTTGTTTCGTCAATGTGACCTCCTTTGGATTTTATTACTGCAGCGCGAAGGCGCGGCATTCTTGCAATCAGTTTTGCGAGCGTGTCTGGGGTTATTTTCACCCAAGCTGATTGTAGTGCGTTCCACATACTACCAACGGACGTTGGAGCTGATTGACGTGCGTGTCGGTCAAGTTCTTCCCACAGCAGCTCAATTGGATTCAAGTCAGGGCTCTGGGGTGGCCATTCCATAATCTCCTTCTGTCTCCAAACGCTGCAAATATTCCTTGCACAGTTTGGACGTGTGTTTTGGGTCATTATCCTGTTGAAAGAGAAAATTCTGACCCAAAATTCGTGTTCCTGAAGGTATCGCATGCTGCTGTAAGATATCCCGGTAACCTTCTTTTTTTAATGTACCTTCAATTTTGACGATGTCGCCAACAGTTGTGCAACCAAAGCAGCCCCAAATCATTACAGATCCACCCCCATGCTTCGCTGTGGGGACAATACACTTCTCACTTGCACGTTCGGCCACCGATCGTCCGACAAATGTTCGCCTTCGAGATCCGAAAATTTCGAATTTGGACTCATCGGTCCAAAGCACCTTACTCCAGTCTTCCACAATCCAATTTCGATGTTCACGGGCCCATTGGAGTCGTTTTCGTTTGTTAACTTTCCACAGCAACGGCTTTTTCATAGTAATTCGCCCATGAAGACCGGCCCGCTGTAGGCGACGTTTCACTGTAGCCACGCTAATCGGATTCTCGCGATGTTCATTTACTTCTGTGGTGATTTCCGGAGCGGTTTTTCGCCTATTTCTCTTGCTGTCGACTACAATTTCGCGATCTTCTGCAGCTGTTGTCACGTTTGGCCTTCCACTTCGTGGTTTATTAAAAATACTGCCACTTGCCTTATATTTTTTAATGTTATAATCGACAGTAGCAGAGTGTACTTTTAATTCTCCGGCAATTTGCCTATTAGCTTTGGCACTCTTATGCCAGGCATCTAAAAGCGAACGTTTTTCAATACTTACGTATATACTGCTACTCCAGCTCTACCTTTTAGCCATTAGTATAGGTAAGCCTGTATGCTTATACTAATGGCTACGAGGAGCTACGAAACGAAGTGTCAATGTCAAATACTAAATTTTTCTTTCTAATTTATTAAAAGTACTGTTAGTTAGTTAGTATTTTTATTCTCGTTCTAGTCTTCCTGTGCTGTTAGTTATTACTTAATATTATAACAGACTGACTAGCAAAGAACGATAGTGTACCCTCGCTGATCGGCCGTGAGCTTTCCTTTGGGATCCCTTTGAAGATGGCCAAGATGGAGACTAGACATATTAGAAGACAGCTACATCTGTGGCATGAAAAATATTGGAAGGAAGAACCAAGCAACATACTTTTGAGAGGCTTTTCTAGTAGGACTTTCAAAAGAAAAGTCAGAGGAATTGCTGCCGACAACAACCTACACAAAATGGGACTCGCATATGAACTAGTATGTAGAGGATGCGGTAAGAAACAGGAAACTCATCCAGATCTTATAAGTCAGTGCGAAGCATGCAATAGTATAAGACACAGTGACTTAGGGACACGAAAGGTAAACCCGGAAAAACTCTTAAGCATAGAACCGAAGAAAATTAAGCATTTTTTAAAGGCCACACTTAGGGGATTAAGAAATTCTTCAGAGGGTTACTCGACCGTAGCGCGCGGCACTCCTGGGGCTCTCAGTTGTATGAAGTTCCTTCTGGGCAGTTGCTGATAGCGAAAAGTTGACAGACTGATGCGATTACGAAGCGATTTCAACCCGGAAACCTAGGTTCTTCAAAAGAAAAAGTCTCATTGTATATTGTATCTATCATTGAACTAAAACAGCGGAGAAATGTTTCAAAGGAAACGATGTAATAGCGGGAACTTAAATTGTGCACTACACTCGCTTTGTTAGCGTGGTTTTCGCTCTATCAATATCATACGTGTTCACTGTTACAAGCGCCGACTCCAGAGTACCGTCGTACAATTGTTTTTTGGTCCAACTACATAATCGATCATTGTGCAACCTATTGGAGGTAATGCAAATATTGCTTCATATTAAAAAAATTATTCATAATAGGGGGAAGAATTTCAAAGAATTCATAGAAATGTCGATATCTCAAAAACTATCACGAATTGTGGTTCATTCAACTACAAGTGAGCTCTGCTAACACGTCCTTGAAGGAATATATTTTTTCATTTATTTCATATATGTGCTCGAGTGTGGTTCATTGAAACAAAACGAGTAAAAATGTAAAACAACATGCGTGCAAGTCTCCGAGAACTATTTACGTCTCAATATACAATGTAATTTTTCTCTAATTGGGAAAGCTGATTCCATGGCATATCGAGTTAATCTACTGCTTACATTCCAACACGAATTATCCCGACACGATAACAATAACAGCCTTGGCATTGCGATGACATGGATCGGATAAAATTAATTGGCATTAGAAGCATCCGCGTGAAAAATTAAAAATTGCACGGAATTTACTTGTATTGGAATATTACGCAAACGTAAGTTAAACGAAAATACCGCTATTGTGTTGGATAAGTATGGGATTTTTGTACAACTATTAATAAAATTTTAAATAAACACAATTTTATTGGTGTTTCGGAAATGTCGCATTTCTATATAACGAATAAGGTTTCCGCTGAAAAAGATTTGCTCTATCGGACGGTATGGGATCCACCTGTTTGCTTATAATGTCGCTTATACGTATTGTAATGTTAAAAATAACGCTAATTACAATCCGAATAAATAACGCCATGATTAACGTTGTTCAGCTGCACGCATCGAAGGTACCGGCGACGCTCTGCCGACTCCTAACATGGCTTATGAGCCAAGTTCCCTCTATCTATCGGAGGGTTTCATTCACCAAATATACCTCCAATCAATCTTAATCGCAAGGAAACGAGAACATATCCTATCTTTGTTCTATATTCTTAGTCCTGGTTCACAATGAACGTAAGCATAACAAATGCGTAGCGTAAGCAAGTATATTGTAGTAATCACAATGTGCGTAGATATTTTTGTTATATTTAAGTAGAAACGAGTTTCGCTGTACAGAATTAGCAAAGACTAGACAGACTCGTGTTTATTCGTCTCGTGAGAATGGGTTCGTGTTGCCTACTGGTTTCCCCGAGAGTCCACAAAACACTCTGAGTCTGTCTAGTCTCTGCTAATTTCGTGAAGCGCGCGGAAAGTGTACTCGTTTCTGCAGGCTTAAGCATTGCATACATCGCATGCACGAACCTAACAAGTAGCTATTCGAATGTTGCTATTACTATTATTAGATCAAAGGCGATATTTCATTTGTTACTATTAAAATTAGAGCTATTTTCCGTAATAGGTATAACATGGCGAGGTATTTCTTTAAGGATTAAAAATTCCTGGCAATGTGTCGTCTCTGTAAGTAGGTTAAAATGCACACCAATAATATAAAGATTTTTTTTCCAATAAACAAATGCACAACAAAATAAAATAAAGTAATAAATAATAAACTATATACTATAAATTAAATCCCTAACCCTATAAGACGGGAACAAATATGGCAAATACATACCTCACAATTTCCCGGATTTATGATATTTCTACTGTGCCATTTACGCGGATTTCAACGTTTACATTTGAATTGCACAAGATTTTAACGTAAAGAGTACGTAGTACAACTTGAAGGAGTTTTCAACTTTACGCATGAATCACGGGCGTCGTAAGATTAACAATGGGTCGCGTAATACGTAAAAATTGCGCACGCTATTGTGAATAGATACATTTATTTTGTATCTTTAAATTTTATGAATTACGATAGATTTTATACATCTCTAACGCTCACGCTCATTGTGAACGAGGACTTACCATTTAAATTTAAAACAACTTTATTCATTAAGCACGTCAACAATAATTCTGTGCGGTCTAACAATAATTTCCCAAATTAAATACCGCTGTCAAATGCGACAAGGATGGTGGATATTTCAAAGTTGCAGATATAATGACGTTTCGCAGAGAGGCTAAACGGTAAACCCTAACGTAACATTACAGTTTGGAATTACGTAATTTAAAGTTGTTTATAGATAGATAAGTAATTTTCAATAATTAGCAATTTGTTATTGGCCGGACCTTAGCAAACGAATAAAAAATTTGTTAAACTACCCTTTTTTCCAAGCTACAGGAAAGGTCTTCAAAAAAATATTTTCTAAAATTGATCGCAAAATTGTTTATTCTTCAAATAACACCCTCAAAAACCTTTTAGGAAACCCGAAAGACCAAGTAGATAACATGGAAAAATCAGGAATTTATAAAATATCATGTAAAGATTGTGATCAAGTATATATTGGGCAACCAAAAAGATCAATCAGAATTAGGTACAAAGAGCATCTGGCTCATCCTAAATTTAACAAATTCTGTGTTGCTTTGCGTATGCTTGAAAAGAATCATAATATTAATAATGTAAGGTTAGTTAAGAACGTAAACAGCAATGTACAGTTAAATTGTTATGAAGGCATGGAAATTTACAAAAACAAAAACATTTTAATGAATTCAGATGCAGGACCGTTAAATCCCAGCCTTTTCTCTTTGTTAACAGTAGCGTGACCGCGGTCAGTCCACCGCAATTTTCGAAACGTGCGTACAGTTTCAGTGAAAGCAAGGGGTAATAGTGAAGTGTTGCAGCGAAGGACGTTAAGACAATTGAAGGTTTTTAGTGTTAGCCATTGTAGAGATTACACGTGTTCCATTTAAAAGAATTCGATGTTTATGTAGATGGCGCGCTGACGAGGAGATTCGCAATTGCTAGATCAAAACTAGTCCAGTTACGGTACAAATTGGACCATATTCGCCAGATTTGACTACCTGTGATTTTTTTCCTCTTTCAAACTTGAAAAATGGCTTGGCGGCTATACTAAATGTATAGAGCTATGTCGAGGAACAAATTTACTAAATGCGAAACAATAGCGTTGCGTTGTGTACCATCCTTGAATCTTTGTGTGCAGGGTATATCAACTTCCAGAATCTACAACAGTGACATCAACTCATATAAAATACTTTGCTATGTCTGTTGCAAAGATCTTGCACATACTGCGGTGCACATTTCTGCTATTCTAATTATTATTTTTCTATTTTAAAAAACATCCCGAAGAATAACTTATTTACCTGTTTATTTCCTTTTGATCTGACTCGATTTGTACAAAATGGCGGTTTTAACTCAATTAAAAAGACGAGGAGACCAAATCAAAGCAAATCTTACACAATACGATTCAGTAAACGAAGAGCAAGGACTATGGCATAGTATGACTAACAACACAAAAGTATCGGCAACTTCCGCCCCACACAAGTTTAATTAACTAATCCGGGACGGCCGTTTCGGGGATGCAAGGATCCGCATTCTCAACCGGTGACCGAATGATGTGAGAAACCTCTAAATCTAACATGCCTGTTCCATCTCTACTTTCGAAAAAAATATTATTTACAAATACCTACTGTTACCGCCTATAAAAAAGTAGGTATCTGTAAATAATATTCTTTTTGAAAGTAGGGATGTTAGACTTGGAGGTTTCTCACATCATTCGGTCACCAGTTGAGAATGGGGATCCTTGCATTCTCGAAACGGTCGTCCCAGATTAATTAATTAATTAAACTTGTGTGGCGCGGAGGTTGCCGATACCTTTGCGTTGTTGACAATGTTACCTAATTTAAACGTTATTCAGCCAACACACGTTTAACAGTAAAATGAAGCAAATTTATATCTTTACGCCTGTGATGAATAAACAAGAATGATACTGCGGTATATTTCCTAAATGTATTGTTCGTTAATAATCCCCAAACGACCCGTTTCAAAAGATCGGTACTTCCGAGAAATTCTTGGAATGATAATAAAAGGGACTTTATTGTGGTTGTCGCAATATTTCTACTTTAGATAATAATTATGGCTGTAATCCCTTAGAAAAGAGTGCATGCTTAATATTTTTCTAATTTTATGTATTAATAATTGTATACAGTGTGATATAATAGATTTTTATTGTATGACCGAACTTCACTGAACGGCAGTGTACATACATATCTACAGACAACAGCTGGTCCGATCCTATCGCGCCGCCGAGAGTGGCAACTCGACAGATAATACTGCTCCATAAAAACATAAAAGACAAAAGATAAATAAAAAGGTACGAAAACAAAATACCTAGACGGACTAGTAAGTACATACACCAGCATATAGAGATACCAACTTCACATCACTCAAGCAAGTAGAGTCATCGATTTCGTCACCTATAATTTGCATATTGTCGAGTGTCGATACTGAGTGAATTTTAAATATCGGGAATCGGCAGACCGACGACGCATAAAAAATTCCCCGTGTACATATGTGCACGCCTCCAAAACTCTCACATTTTATTGATTCGACGATGAGCACAGGAAAAAAATGCGAATTAAATTGCCGTTATCGGATCACATACAAAGATAAAATCACGTTTTGTCACGCCCACATGGTCGTTATTATTATTTATTAAGTATAAGTATAAGTGCCGATAGAGTTACGTACAACGTACATACATGATACAATTGAAATTAACTACGTTGCAAGCCTAAAATTTTGATGCGAAATCTAATCTTCGATTTCCAAAAAGTATGATGGGCGCATATAAAAATAAAAGACATGATAATGACTAAACTAAATTTTCTTGATAAGAAAAAGTAGGGATTATTGATTACATTTTGACCTCTTCTTATTTATCTTATTATTTGCCAATACAAAAAAAGTTTCAAATAAAAGTTGCGTATCTACGTTTTTATCAAACATATTAAAATATCACGTGATCCAAATAGTAATGGGACATCCTGTACGTTATAACATTTTGCGAATAGGCTCAGCTCCCCTTTGATTTCGAATATAGAGGGTGGCGCCCCATATTGGCATCGGCTTATATACGAAAAGCGATAAAATATTTTTGAAATAGTTGTGTCAAGTTTTAAAATTACTTTGATATGTACTGGGTGACTCGAACAAGAGCTGAATGCCAAATTTGTGTAAATGTAAATAGAATACCCTGTATATTATTGGATATGTTGCCAGTACGGGCTAAACAAAGGCTTATCTTTCCTTTAACTTTTCTTGAAAATTTAGACCGAATTAAGAGCGTACCTCTCTTACGTATTTAAGCCAAATATTTTTAATTCATATTTATCTTTAATCGAAGCATTAAACTTGATGGAAAAATAAAAATGATCCCTAAAAATTATACAGGCTGACCGAAGAAATACTTTTAAATTGAACTATCATTAAAATTAAATAACCTCTCAAGTGGAACACCCTGAACTCCATTAGTAGTTCTAGTAGTAATTGATCGGTGCTCTTGTGTTGAAATCGTTCACAGCGGAACGTAGACAAAAAGTCACTTTGTGAAATTAATTCAGCGTGTGATTGATAAATTGCTACCAATTCATTTGTTATACATTCTTAGGTCGTAAAATAGACGCTTAATTGGCTGCTTAAGAAACTAATAATTGCTTAACCAAAGCAAAAAGAAGGCACATTAAAGCATAAGAAGAGGTTGATGGTTGAAGTTATATCGATTGAGATTTGCAAAAGGAAGGTACGCATAAAAATTTTAACACTAACATTACGTCAGATGTATTATAATAAATCATATAAAACTTCCGTAACCGAATTTCTATCAACATCATTATATGCGAGTTGTTCAAGCGATAAATCTGACAAAGGGATAAACGGTAATAAATCCAAAATGATTTGTTCCAGATGCAAGAAAGAGGTAAATGAACTTGTTACAACGTAACAACTGTAAGGACGGCATTTCTTACAATGTTATTTTATATTTTCTTCGCAAATTTCATTGTAATTATTATAACATGCTGGAACATGTCTAGAGGGAGATTCGGTAGAGCGTCTATTATTGGTAATTGATTAATTATACAAAAAAAAATTCTTCTACCAGAATCATCGTGCTTTATTATTGCCTAACAAAAGTACATTCCAATTACAGGACAATTAAGGACTACAAATCAAATCAAAGAGCGAGCAGATAATTACAAATACTAATAAGCGAAACGAAGAAAAAGTGCAAAAAGGCATATAATATTAAGCAAAGCAAAGGTTGTAATAATTAGCAGTAACAAATTTACTAGCGCTTACGGAACAGTGACAAATATCACGTCGTGAACAGATGTCATTAAAACTAGAGTTGGGGTGTGTAAAGCGGGACAATCAATGCCTCTCACGAGGTACATCCCATTTACAAACATTGAAAATTTACGTTGAACCACTTCCAGCTGCCGTTTGTGTGTCAGGTAGAAGGGACAAACGATGGAAGCGTATTCCAGACGGGATCTAATTAAACCGTACGTACTACACTACTAACAAAGTTCGGTTGTTGCTGAACGTTCTGCAATTCTGCATAACAAAACCAAGCGTTCTTTTAACAAACGTGGTGATTAATGCAATATGAGGCGCAAAAATACTTCTAAATTCTTTAACGGATTCCAGATCTATCTGGTCAATGTTTTATACGAAGTTGATTGATGTAGATTTATTTAGTCATAAATTATTGTCATTGCACCAGCGGGGAACAGTAACAAGATCATCCTGGAGCAAAGCACAGTCGCACACAAAAGGATATTACTGGATGTAGTGATGTCATTAGTAAAGACGTTAAAAATTAGTAGGGCTAGACTGGATCCCTAAAGAATGTCAAAAGTAGGAACGACACTGGAGGAAGTAATCCCGTTGTAGAATTGGTGGCTATTGAGTATATAAGACTTAAAGAAATCGACGGGATGATTGCTAAACCCAAAGGACGTTAATTTATATGGAATTAAGGCATGATTCAACCGGTCGAAAGCTTTTGAGAAGTCAGTATATACGACGTCAATTTGAGTACCATGCTGACACGGGAAAATATTAGATCAGATGTATGGATAAATAGTGGGGGTATGGGGAGTGTTCGAAAACTTTCGCGAAGTTCGACAGAATAGCAGTGGAACGGTACTTAAAAATGTTACAAGGGCCACCAGTCTTCAGAACCGGCACAATACGAGCGATCCTCCATGCCTGGAAATGTAGAAAATTTCAGAGACGTAATGAACGCCCCAGTAAATGTTTACAGTTTTTAATAAAAAAGGTAGGTTTCAAATCAGGACGACTTCTAAGCTTTACTATTAAGTTTAAGATGTCTTTCGCGGAAAATCCCGGAATTTCGATGTGTTGTATACTTTTACCAATGTCCTACATGTGAGAGACAGAAAACACTGTTAAAGTATTTTCCAAAATCATCGATAATCAATTACGGATTATTGTAGTTTTCGGGGGTGAACGGAAAATTTATTCCACTTCAGAAGATCTACTGAACGAACTATTGATCAAGAGCGGAGGTTGATAACTATCTTCAGATACCAAAGGTTAAAGGTCTTTTACAACCTAGCAGTGGCCGTTTGAAATAACAAGGTCCAATAGTTGAACATTCCCATTAACTATATAAAATCATGATAATCTATTTCTGGAGAACTATAATTAGTATGTTGCACCTAAAACTAAGTTTACATCCAGTAATATCGATAGATGGAAAACCAATGAAAATAACACAAAAGTCGCTTTTGTGAACTAATAGAACACAACCACCGCAAGAACGACCGATAGTCTTAAAAGTTCTGTCGCAGTCGATAACGGTATACCTCGGAGAAAAAAAAAAACTTAAGATTCGCCCTTACCTGTTTTCCATAGTTCAGCAATTAAAAGTGGATTTCCCACGAAAAGTGAGCTTTTGTGAATTAATTCTAACAAAAGAATTAATTATCTTTGGACAACATTATCTAGACAGATGAAATTAAATTTGCACAAGATAGTCTGTTTAACCGGTGCAATAGCGATTCGAATCTTCCCGTATTTAAAGAAGAAAATTCAACAGGAGAGCTAGCAATTCGTCGTTTTTTGCACAGTAAGAAATGATGGTACGGTGGTATTTCTTGAATATTTGACAAAATGTTGAGAATACGTATTTAGAAAATTTGCTGCTGGTCGAGTTCATCCAAATCTATCACCAGCATGACGCGCCACGTCTTCACATAGGTTACATAGTTGGAAATTTATTTGCGGATTTGCGGATAGCTAATAATGGACCTTTTTATTGCCACTTTGATCTTCGGATTTGTCAGACTTGGACTTTCTTAGATGGAGCACAAGAAAGAATCGAG
Source organism: Marronus borbonicus (assembly GCA_902655005.2). Classification (NCBI taxonomy): domain Eukaryota; kingdom Metazoa; phylum Arthropoda; class Insecta; order Coleoptera; family Scarabaeidae; genus Marronus; species Marronus borbonicus. Next base: position 8,970,780 of record LR737389.1, read on the forward strand.
TATGATTTATATTCTGTTAAATACTTATGTTCAGAGTAAGACATTGAAGCGTTTGAAAGTTTGAGGTAAGGATCGGTTAGGGAAGCTACTCATGAAGTCTCTGGATGATCAGGGACGTAACTGAACATTCTGAAATAAATATTTTTTACCGGTTATTATCTTTTCTTTTGTTTGAATTGAACTATTGCTTTGGCCGATTCGAAATTTTTTTTTTATTCGTTTAACTGTATTTTGCGACGATTTTTGTTTTAGTGGATACGGAGCAGCACAGGTATCGTATGTGCTTGAGATTACTTTGTTGTATTAATAAATAATAAAAAAACATTTAATCAATGCTGAATTGTTGCTTAATGGTCACGATTAACTTAGATATACCGGACTTGGATGATATTTGTAAAAAATTACGTAAGCTACATTTTTACATCGCACTCAACAGTTCTCTAAAATTCAATTTTCCGAATTAAGGGCTTTAGCAGTTATAGAAGTTCACTTGAATTATGTAAACTCAAACAAAGGACACCGCAACTTCTTATCCTAGGGTAAACAAATAACTTTGCTCGTCTGAATCATCGGAATCTTCCTCGCAAATATTGTTTGTGCATCGGCCATTAAGATAATAAGTTCATACAAGTACCCGCATTTGTAGTTAGCTTGAGTAGCAGTATTTTAACTGTATTGCTGCCCGTCGTAACAGAACATTGAGACTTGTCTACTGTTTCTGTAATTGGAAAATAAATCATTGTCTTAAATTTCTTGAGTATTTAAAAAAAAAACTGAATTAAGAAAAGCGATCAAAATTCATCTCCTCCTCCATGTCAAAAATTTTCGAAAAATACAAATATTTCAAATATTGGTTAAAAATAGCAACATAGTTGTACCAAATAAACCTTAAAACTGAATTAGGAATTCAAAAGTGTAATTATACATATATATACCTATATATATATAGGGTTTTCCATTTAAAATAACAAAGTTGGCAGTGTGTTGGCAAAATGGCAGTTATTTCCTTTAGTGTAGCGAAAAGTTTTCAGAATTTCCCATTGTATCCTTTTTGATATATGGATCGATGTAATTCCCGGTGTGTACATATCTGAAATATTTCATGTCTCTTAATGATACTGGGGATTTACTGAAGATATGGTGGTTGACAGCAAGCTACTTCAGTGATATATTACTTCCGTTAAATATATATATCAACATGTCACATAACGTACCAGTCTAGCTGGGATTAAATCAGTGTTGGCTTATATACCTTAACATTTGTAGATCGGACAATTCTAAACGTTATCAATTACTTGACAGGAATTGTTTACATCCTAGTGTATATTAACTTTAGGAGTTAAGTTACGATCATTTGTGACCTATTGTATATAACTACATAAATTAGTTTTGACTGAGAAAATTGCGTTTTTACGCTTCTTTTATATCGACTTCGGCAGTGAACCTCAATAAAAAAAACATTTTTGGTAAGAAATAGTTCCTTGTAAATTATATTACTCAATGGCAGAGATGGGCAAAGTACGGAAAGTTATTACTTTTTTACAGCGACTAGACTCGTATATTGTCAACTTTAGGAAAGCCGGTAGGTAGCATCAACTTGTTCTCAAAACGACAACAAAAGAACAACGTATACGAAATTTGAAAATACAGGCTAGGAACACGTCGTGTCCAAAATTGAAAGCGTTATAACTCGCTTAATATTGAAGCATGAATTCTTTTTGTGGCACAAAACGGTACAAAATAAACACAGAATGATCGCGTATTTCAACTACCGGCGCTGGCGAAGGTGAAGACATGCACCCCTTTGATTTTCCTTTCAAGCACGGCTGCAAAATCACGAAGTACTCAGTTGAATTAAATCTATGAAATAATGAAAAGTATGAGAATAATAAAAATACTACTGTGTGAAACAATACCTTTAATTTAAGTCTGACATGTAGCACTGTACCCCAAATTAAAATAGTATCCTTTGTAAATACACACACACAAGTAGTTTTTCTTCAATTTAGTGTATTTTCTCAGTGCATCGGTCGTTTCCGATCAATCAGTATATTTATTTTCTCTGGAGAGGATTAAATTTTCGTTTAGATTTAACACTCATACGATAAATTAACTGTCTAACATGGAATTTATTACTTCCAATAAAATAATCAAACCATCAATTACACGACATTTAGATGCTAATTATACCCATTACTTCCATGATATAATTAACCCGATAAGATAAACGTATTTTTTGTGTGCTGACTAATTTTTATCAGCTACGAAAGTTTCCTTCGTTGGCCAATCTATCAAGAAAAAACTTATCTATTCTTATTCTATAGATTAAAATAGATCTAAATAAATGGAATTCGGGCTATATTTAGAGCAAATGAATCGCATTATTGAGCACCAAATTCGTAGAGATATTAAATGTTAGTAACGCAACAATGGCATGAAAACGACATCATTAGAAGGAAGTGTACCGAAACAATACACGGAAACCAAAAACGAACTACATAGTCAACCTAGTTTTGGTGATGGTTTATTGTTAATAATATTTATAATGCACACGACCACCTGCATTACGACGACACATGAGATGTTCATGAAATAATATACATGTATACCGTGTGTTCCTGGATAGATGAAACGAAACGTTAAAGTTATATAATTTCTCGATTTAATATATAATTCCCGGGGTTGAGCCCTGCTTTAAGTACTAATTTCTAACATATTTTCAAGTAGGAGGAAAAAGTTTATGTGAGTCAGTGTTAGTAAACAGGCGAAAGATTGATGAATATGGTACTGCTTTATTCAGTAGAAAATATACAAACGCTGAAATTAACAAAAGTACTGCTTCGCGTTTAATCAGGAGATTTCTTACAACAAAAGCTTATGATGAAACTGGTGTTTGCTTTAAATTCAATATATGAAGCTACCACCATGTCTCTAAGAAATCGTAGCGAAAATACTAACTTACTTATTCTTGTAAATACAAAGAATTTATAAAGCACACAGAATATATCCATACAAAGCCAAATTGTACCACACTGGAGGAAGGTGACGATGCAAGGCGATGACATTTTCATAAACTAATAATTTTTTCTGATGAATGCTCCTTCACCACAGATGATGTTAAATCATCCCATAACTGTCGATATTGGAGCAGAAACAATCTCTATTACGTAATCAATCAAGTGCTCCCTTGTCGTAGCAGCACTTTAGAAAAAGTTAATGTTCGGTGTAGCGTGTTACACGAGCTGGGAATCATTGGACCTTGCTTTATTGAAGGGAGCAAACTTATTTATAAATTCTGGAAAGTTTGTTGACGAACTTCCTTTAAATATTCGACAGTCGCATTTTTTTCAAGAGGACAGCTGTCCGAACAACAGGCTACTGATTGGCCAAATAAACAGTTTGGTAAAATATGGGAGAATGAACGTGAACTTGATCAATTAAATTCCCAGATCTTACGATGGTGGATTTTTTTATTTGGGAAAGGGCAAAACAAATAGTTTACCAAGAACTAGAAACCAGTTCGATCAATTGCTAGAGAACATACACAGGCATCCTTTGGGAGAATCTGGAAACCGTATTGACGAATGCGCAAATTTAGGAGGCAGCTTAGTAGAGCCTTACATATAATCTAAGGTTTTAAATTAGTATTATTTAATTAATAAATTTACAGTGTTGAGCTAACAAATTGTATTAATTTATTTATAGTAAAAAAATGATATTGAAAAGATTATAATTTCATCATACTTGGCCGATCATTCCGAAAATTTTAAATTTGGCTGAACAATTTTACTCAGTACCACTTTGGCTTAATATGAACGAAAAAGTCATCACTATCAAGGTCGTCTTGTTTCTCACAATGAAGTTATGTTAGAAATTAATCTTTAACCAAGCAGGGCTAACCGCAAGAAATGATAATTTAGGTCGAAAATTATTTACCTTTTACAAGAATAGTTTCACCTATCAGCTGAGATAATGTATTTCCTGTTTCAAATGAATCTATGAAATACAACTAAAAAATGGAAGACTTTGTTGGTTACCAAAAATATGGTCTATTAATAAAATTTGATGAAAACTGAAATTATTTTGAAATTTTTTTGGCGAACTTCATGTTTCACTTAAGAAACTAACTTGCAAACACAAAATAAGAGCATTGCAAAACTAGAGTTTGTGCAGCATCTTTAAGAAGGAGAATGTTACAAAAAAGAAATTGTATCTAAAATGAACAAATAACCTGTGGTGAAATTAACATATTTAATCTGTTTTTCTCCACAGCTATGGAGCTATCCTGTTCATTAATCGTATGAGGCGTAGTTGTTAGTAGTTACACGGCATTCTTTCACATTATGTTCTTCGAAACCTTGGATTAAAGAGAAAGATTTGTCAAGAATTTTAGGCAATACATTCACTAACTCGACCGTTCTTGGTCTATATATAGATCTGCCATTGACATGCGAACTGGTAAAAGTAGGGTACCGTTGCCAAGGGCCAAACCGTTGCGTTTATATATAAATAAATATATGTTTATTATAAAATTTACTTATGGAAAAATATTTCTTTGCGGTTGTTACTAATGAATCCAGGTTTGGTTGATATTTACTTAGGCTTATGCTTACGCAGAAATCTGTTGATTATTGTTTGCAAACTGTCCGAGTTCTTGATAAACAGCACGCGATAAGTGTCGCAAGAAGTTGCTGATAATTTGTTGGTCGGCAGATTACATTGTTTGTAGAAAAGAACAATGTAAAAATGTATAAAAATATTTATAAAAAGTGACAATCAAATTTTATTGTTTTTTTTTTCTTTTGTAAATTTTCAATTGAATCACTATTTTGCATTAATAATGAGGCTATTGTTACGAGAATATGCGCCTATATAGTTATTCACTCATTAAAGTTATTCAAAAGAGATTTACCATTTTAAATTTCTTCTATTTTTTTTTTGCATTAACAAATCCTACTGCTTTACTAATACAAAGCTATATTAGGTTTTCTTGTTCATTAAATTGTTAAAAGGATACGCTGGAAATTGAAAAATAATTTTGTTTGGATAATCAAGGCAATTATACTACATACAATATTTAAGCATTCTTTAAGAAACTGTTGAAAATGACATCCTTGTTTATTTTTATATAATGCAATTGTATTCTTTATAAATGGTATAACCAGCTGTTAATACATTCCCACAAGGGAAGAGATATATCATCGGATTGAAGCTTAGCAGATTTCTAGGATCCATTGAATGTTGCGCAACACCGTTTCCCGTTTCGACAGAACCCCAGGTTTAGGGGATGAAATCTACCGGCGAACTTTGGGCGATTTTCAGATTTTTTGCTCAATGCTCCTTTTGTAGGTTTATCGAACGGGGGGAGATGAGATTCTTTTTGGCCACCTTACCGCAACGACCTGCCCCTTAGACAGAACGGACAAGAGCAAAATATACATACAAGTGATTCCTTGGAAATACTAGTTGCGCCTATATACGTACTTGCTTCTCCCACAGCCCTTATTACCCCAAAAAAAGCTTGTATAGCATAGCAGCAATAAATTTAAATAATTTCAATAACCTTATCCGCCTTTTTTAACAGTGAACTTACACCTTCCATGCATTGAAATGTCTCTTTAACTCTACAGTGAATATGTTAGGCCTAACGGGCCCACATACTTGACGGCAATTACTAACTTATTTACTGTAGGGTTAATTATTGAACATATAAGCATTTAGCATGGCGAGCAGCTACTGGGATTATTACAGAAAATAAAACACAAATTCGTCACGTTTGACATTTAACTTTTTTTCATTCAGAAATTTCACAATCGGATTGCAACCTGTATGTTATCTAAACGTAGACAATTTGTTTTTTAGTGTCTGTAATAATCCTAGTAGATACTCGCCATGCCAAACGCCCATATATTCAATTATAAAAATAAGGCGTCAATGCATAAAAGGTAAATGTTCAGCGGTACTTAATTTTAGAAGCGAAACCAGTATTAACGTGTTCTGAAATAAGTTGATTTAACTCTTTCAATCCAATTGATTGTATTCCTCTAAATAGTAAAGTAAAAAATAAAATACCTCAACAAATTGAAAAGTGCTTTAGTCACAAAAAAAAGGTGTTCCGTTTAGATGTAAATAACAAACAATCATACAGTGTGACCATTTAAAATGGAAACATCCCGTTGCATTAGGATAAAACCATTTTTTTTTAACTACAGAGTGGATCAGAAGTCTACTTTCATACAAAATTTCAGAAGTTCAGCTAAATTTTCAAGGCACACTATGATCATTTTTCAAGCTTGGAAATGGCAAAATTTTATTAGCGATTTTTTTTATTAAAAATCCTGAAATGGTTTTAACCAAAATTTGTTTGCTAAAAAAATGTTTGTTAAATGTTATAAAAACGTTATGACAGATTCATTTTTCAAACTTTACCATGCATTATTTCACGAATCTGCTTCTATCTATCCACCAACGTAGATCAAAATTTATAAAAAAAGAAAAACGAACTAAACTTATTACTAAATACTACCAAATTGCAAATAATTTAAAAAAAAGTGCAACTGCAATTAAAAATGCGAACTGAATACCATATAACAATACATCTACCAAATTACAAATTTTAAAAAAATACCTAGTACCTACTAAGCAGTTAGTTTTTCAAATAACCTCGCTTCACTTTTATTTAGCGCATTTTTGCATTGCAGCATCTTTAAAAAAATATTTCAACTGTTATTAGTAATAGTTACTAAGGAGTAAGAATTGCAATTATTTATACCAAATTATGTGGTATCCTGCATATTACGAAGTTAAGTTTAAGGGTGTCGAGTAAGAAAACTATTCTTTTAAAAGAGGTCAATGCAAGAAAAAGTTTGGGAATCCCCGCTCTAGATCTTTCGCAACGCACGCAGAATTTCTTCTAAATTTCGATTTCGTGACTTTATAACACGCAATACATTTTTCAATTAACGTTTTGTAATTTTCTGCATCAGGAAATATGTAATAAAATTCAAACTATCTGTAAATTGATAGTAAAAAAACCTCTCATTAAACAACTAAAAATCACATCTAGAAAGTTAATCTGTTTCTTAAAACTAAACAAAATTTAAACGATTTCGTTAAGAAAACTCACCTAAATATCTTCAAAACTTCCCTTTCACTTCACAATCTTTAGTCAGTGCACAACATATATCACTCAATTATTTATCGAAAGAAAGGTGCGTTAACCAAAAAAAACATCAAGCAAAACACTATTTCGCGTGAGTAAAAATCAATTGATTTGTAAAAAGAAAAATTATTACTATCTCTGATCACAAACTGGTGGCTATATCCTTGACCGCATCGGTTCGGGATGTCCGGTGAACATCTGACTTGGATACCTTCGAATCGCTGTCGTCAAACGTATTCGTCGCTTTCCTCCTTAACGCTGCACCTTCGCCGCCAAAATCCCGCGCACATCTGCAAAAGATCGGACACCACTATTAGCTTTCGATACCGCGAAAATCTGTGCTATCTATATCTATGTAAGCGTCTTATCATTATCGAACGATTGCGAACTAGGTAGGTGGAACAGAGAGGCTTATTCATCAAGAAAGTATCGTTAGCAACGCTTTACTACGGAGGATGGAATTTTTCGATGATTCGTGCCACGCAACGCACACACATGCGATGGAATGAATAGCGGAATGTCTACGACAAGAAACTACCTCCTATCGCTCGAGGGGAACGCACAGGCACAAGTATTCTATACTTTCGTGTATATCTAGTGCGACAGCGAAGGCTAACGCTGTTCGAAATAAACCTGTTTGGAGGAAATTTTATTAACACAAGTCGAACTCGAACGAAGATACATACAGCTACAGCTACTACTACTTTGTATGTAGGATGCGTGAATATTCGTTTAAGCCTGATGTTTGCTGTTACAGAAACTGCGTTACCGCATTTGTGCATGTAATGCATTTTAATCGCGGGACGAATGCCAATAAATCGGAACTTTTACGTATGCCAATATATTTCTCGTGTAGGTACAGGATTGTTGCTTCGAGTATATACAGGTCGCTACAAAGTATGGAACCAAGCAAATATTTTTAAAAGGGAAACGAGGGTGTTGATCAAACTGCAGATAAATGTAATTATGCATGATGCATATGATTTTGAATTTTCTGTTATTACTGGTACATCCGGTTTTTTTTTTATGGAACAGCCTGTATACATACAGAAAAATACTTTATTAAAACAACTTCTTGAATATTAAATAAAACATATTCTTTACTGAAGTATTCAACTTCTTAAGTCAAATATACGAGTTTTTTAGTTCTAGAAAATAAGTTCTTGATTCAAATATATTATTTATGTTTACTAAAATGAAAGAAGAAAAATAGAATGAAGGAACATAATTCCTTAGAATAAAAAATTGCTTCCTTGATAAGAATAATTAAAATGAAATGTTTACTTGAGATAAGTATCACTTCTCTTATTTCAAAACAATATATGCTTGATAAAATCGTTTGAAATACTTCGGACAACAAACGTCGACTATTCCTCAACTAAAATATGTAGTTGTCTATATTAACTTACGCTTCTTCAAGATAATTCTAATATTGTAGTTGTGGCAACAATTACTAAAGTTTATGAAACTAATAAAGCAAATTTTTTCACCGACTCATTGGAATATCTGTTAAAGCCAAATTATTTAAAAGGAACTCACTTAACACCACCAAACACTTACATATTTGAAACCATTGAGCTTATCACCACATTTATCGGATTATACGTTGATACAAATACACTGGCTGCAATCGAAAATGCATCCAGCCTAAATTGTTGGAGTACTTCGTTGAAATTTTGCGAAGATATTTCTGAAGCTCAACTTAAACGATTATTTATCATATCTTATTGGTCTAGTTCGTTTTCCAACAATTACAAGAACCAGATGTTGCACATATGTTTTTAGAGGAACACCTGTTACAATCCGAAAATATACAAAAATAAGTAAAAATAAGTAATGCCTCGCAGACAAGAACATGCACCTCACAAATAATTAACCCCCTTCGTGGACGGATTATTGGGCTACATGAAGGCGGCGAGCAATTGCGCCTAGACTTAATCGTAATGATTCGACTGTATTACGGTGTTGGAATCTGCAGATTGGAAATCAAGGTAAAGCAACTTAGAAGACGCGTTACAACGCCTTACAACATTATTTGGGTCACCCCAGCGCATGTATTGTTTGCCTTTGGTGATCTGTGGGAGGCGGGGATCAAACCCCCTAAATATCATTTGAAAAGAGTTCTGGGAAACGTTCGGTTGATTTAAGAGGAATTTGGTGCTTTATTAACGCAAGTGAAGGCAACCCTAAAATGCAAAACCATCACATTATTGTCAAAGGATCCCCTTGAACCTTAATCCTTTAACACCAGCACACTTTTTGATTGGACTTAAGTCGCCACATAAATTTGTATATTATAATTTTCAAAATGGCTCTTGGAATGGAACTAATATGCATACGTACACCATCAGTGGAGATCTGTAGATATCAAGATTGAAGTTCCGGCAACATAGATAGGCTTGTTTGATTAAGTTTTCCTCCTCATTAAAATTAAACTTTCTAAATTAAAATAATTACCAGCTCTGTATGGTAGATTTATAAACCCTTTCACTGGCCTGAAACTAAAAATAGCGTACCGTCATAAAAAGGAAACGGCGATAAAAAGAAACCTTTCTACCTACATAAAAATAAAAGATAATTTTAAGTAGGGTCTACTACATTCTATTTTGACCAACTACATTTCTAATTTAAAATTAGAATAAAATGCAAATGTGAAATAATTTTATTTACCAGAAGATTTAAAGAAGATTCCAGGTTTTTATTGTCATATACTGCAGAATCAAGCGCTTCAAAAATTTTTTTTTTATTTCCGTGTTCTCCCAGAAGGTGACATTTTTATTTTATCTTTTCTGGATTTTCTTTCAAACTTTTCAACGCTCTCTATTCTACTTTCTTGTTTTTGTGTTAAACTCCGTGTTTCTGTAAACTATACGTCAAAATTGGGGATGACCACTGTCTTCGCTATTTCAGTTTGTATTTGCTAGTAATTGATTTTTGTTCTTTCATCTATTTCATCATTAGTCATTTCGACCGTTTTATTATTATCGAGCCCAGATATTTAAATTTTTTAACTTGTTCTAGTTTTCTTCTCTTTTCTTTAGCTTACTTTTCTTCTCGTTTCTGCTGATCGTTTGCCATAAATGTTAATAAATCCAATTCTTTTGTACTTTTTTAAAGTTGTATTAAGAAATGTAATAGTAAGCCTTCCTACAGTGTATAAAATATAAGTAATAATTAATTAAATAGTTCTTTTCTAATATTGCTTAGTTTTCCTAGATAGATGGAGAGATAATTTATTGGTCTATTTAAACACACGTATTTTATCAGTGACGTAAAACATTGAAAACTGCGCATCCTCGAAACGGGTGCCGATACTTTTGTGTTGGTTGCCATACTATCTCACAGTCCTTGCTTCATCATTAGAGATGAGCAAAGTAGGGTAAATTATTAATATAAATTTTTTTGCAGCGACTAGACAAACCCGCGTTTTGTCGACTCTCGGAGAAAGCAGTAGGCAACACGAACCCGTTCTCATGAGACGAATAAACAAGTCTGTCTAGTCTGTGCTAATTTCTCTTACCTTGATCATCTCTATTCATCATAGTTTCTAGATTATCTACGATTATTAATAGTTTTAAAAACTAAAAATTTAATTTAGGTTATCTCTCTACTTTACCTTGTGGAAAACTGTCTTTATTTTTAGTATCCTACCTCAAAGTGTTAGAATAGTTTTGAACAAAATAGGGCGCAACTATGGTTGAAATGGTCCACATGAAAGTATTTCTCCTTTAATACTGTTCTCCTTAACTTATAGAGATGCGTTCCTAAATGAGATTCTTTACACAATTTATCGAGTGCAATATGTGCCGTTGCGTAACTTATGCATACGATTACAACATATATGAATACGCAGCAAATCAAAAATATCGACATGGCTCTTTATCGTTTCTCGTGGCTTCGAGTGCTCTTGACCTATAAAATCAAGTCTGTAGCAGCGGGTCTGAACTGAGAACCGGTTGAGTCGTTCGATTGAAAGTATGTATTTTGACGTCGCCGTTCTAGTTTCGTTATTTCTTTTACTTTCACGTGACTACCTCAATTTATTATGGTATACGCGAATTGTGATGAAATTGAGTGACATTGTCAACAGATGATTAAATATTATTTAGAAAATCTGTTCAGGGAATCTTCTGTAATATAAATACAAAAAAAACTTGTACCATTCATACATTTTGGTCAAATAAATTAAACAAAGGTGGGATGTGATGTGGTAATAAACTCAGATACAAAGTAATACATTTTAGAACGAAAATTTGTCGAAGTAAAGTAGCTTGAAGTCAATCCTGATATCATAAATTTACCAGAATCACGTTTCTGTAGTTATATATGTATATTTACAGGATGACTCGGAAGGAACGCACCAAACTCCGTGACTGTATTGTACACGTGAATATAATATTAAAAAGCTCATTGTTCTAATCTGATCGTCTGTTTTCAAGCTATAGCGTAAATAAAAAGATGCTGTCATTGATATCTAAACATTTATTGTTTCGTGTGCGAAAGGAATCTACTGCTTTCCTGATTTCTTCATGTCTTTCTTTAATATCCACTGTAGTATTGCTAATACGTCGAATTGGCGCATCCCGAGTGTCAACTTTTACCTTGTAAACTTCATTTTTGAACTAGCCCCATAAATAATATTCTAGTGGTGTGAGGTCTGGAGATCTTGGAGGCCAATTGATAGGACCACCGCGACCAAAGCCCTGGAAACCTATTGTCCAAATGTTGCTTGACCTGACGAGCGAAATGTGCAGGAGCTCCATCATGCTGATAAAACATTTGTATTCTGATGTTTAGAGGAACATCCCCTAGCAGTCCTTTTAATTCATTTTATAAAAAAATTAAGTAGTGTTCTCCTGTGAGGCGATTCTCCAAAATCAAAGGGACAATTAAATAATTATGGAGCATACTACCCGCACGTTTACCGAAAACTTGTACTAAATATTACTTTCGTCACGAATGAATGTTTTTGGATCCATAAAAATTATACGCGATTCAGCACGACGACTATTATTTTTCCATCGAAAAAATTCCATAATCTCTCAGTTGTAGATGCTGTATACGCTGAATATATACAATGCCCTATCGCTTCTTCGTGAGCTGGTCGTTGCATCCTGTTCTACTAAATCCAGAATATTTTCTACTTCTTCTAAACGTTGTCGAGCAGCTCGTTCAAATCTTATTTTAGCAGTGGGAAGCGTACGAGTCTCGAACAGTTTGCTGAAAACTGTTACCGCCAGGATTATTCTGATGTTAAAATCATGATATTCTTCAACAGAAGCTATAGCGCTTCCACTACGAATTATAAACAAACAGCATATTTGAATAAATGTGTGGCATTTTCTAACAAAATAATGTACAAACCCCTGTTACAATACACAGGCACTGATATCTATCAGAACAACAAAGTTATTGAAAACGAAAAGACCTTTTGGTGTAAAACATACATATCTGACTTTTTGTTTTGCATGGATAGTCAATGCGAGGATGAGTGTAGGCTTTCACGATCGTAATCCATAGTAGAAATGTCTTTCGGGTGCTGTCGCGTAGTTAATATTTTACTTGACGTTTCGCTGATCATGCTGTCAGCTTCTTCAGAAGATTTCTAAAGACTGGTGTTGTTGTCTCTTGCTCCTCGTTATATATCCCATTTCTGTTCCGCTTTGCTGATCCATAACCGTTCCGTTCCGCTGAACCGCGTCGTTCGTTGTATGACGACTCCGTAGTGCTAACTTCCACGTATTGCTGATCTTGTATCGGTCTTCGCGATTGAAGTTGTTGGTGTTCTTCATTATTTCTATCGACTCAGAAATGGGATAATTAACGAGGAACAAGACACTACAACACCAGTCTTTAGAAATCTTCTGAAGAAGCTGACAGCATGATCAGCTGAACGTCAAGTAAAATATTAACTACGCGACAACACCCGAAAGACATTTCTACAACGCCAGGATATTTATATTTTATTTGAGACGTATTAATTCGAAAACAATTGAAAATTTGGACTATTTACAAGAACTTAAAATTTTTTAATTACGCTATAATTTGAAAAATGAGAATCGGATAAGAACACACGAATTTCTTTACGTTACTTTCACGCTCCTAGAGTTTGGTCCGTTTCTAGCGACTCATGCTGTATATTGGAAAGTCTTATACTAACTTAATTTGCTTACAGTTATATTTATGTAAACATTGGCTTACAAATGTAGAACTTGATTGTGGTTCAGCACATAATTATAAATTAGTAAATTCCGTTTGACGATCTGCATTGAGAGATAATGGAGTAGCAGCTTTTGTAAAAGGTTATATTAAAGCAACCTTATTTTGCTGCAATAGATAATATAGAACAAGACTTTGAATACACTTGTATTAAGGTGAAGTCCAACACAATAAGGTACACCTTCAGGGGAACTGAGCTTATTTAATGAAAAATTCTTTGCGTTACTGGTCAGCAACGGCCGTGCATGACGACGCAAACGGAGGTGAGCAGACAGCGATTCGCTTTCCTTATGTATTTCCTTGCATATTGTGTATATTGTACTATACAACGAATATCTACGAGGAAGTCGAATTGTTGTCCGTTTATTGAATCTAATAATAAAGATAAATATTTCTTTTATGTTTAAATATGATGCTAATAGTAAATACACATACTCGTGCTACCTCGCACAGTGCAACGCACAAAAATAATGTGTTTATCTCTCAAGATAGTAAAGTTCTTTCGTCTGTTGTTGATAGCTATGCATTTTCAGACTATCGGTATTATTTGACTCCTATTTTTCCTAGTAATAAAATGTTTTTCAATAAGAATTACCGCATATTTGCAGATTGTGTTTATCTTGGGTTGCCATGATTTGACAACAGTGCAGTCTATAGGTTGGTGTAAGTTTACACATGTAGCGATATACAGTAGAGCAACGTGTTTATATATCGTGAAAACTTGCGTCTTCTGTGATAACACATTTCGCAGAATTCGCGATTATTTTGGTCCGCATAATCGCCCAACAGAAAAAACAATCGGCGGTATAGTGCATAAGTTTGAGGTGACGGGGCCTGCTAACGATGTAAAGACATCAGTATATGCTCGTGTAGGCCGTCCAATTGAAAATATTGCAGTGGTTCATGAAAGTGTGGCTAAAAATCGAAAAATGTCTACTTCGTTACTAAGACCACAATGTCACACCCGTACAAGATTCAACAGAAGAATTAAAGCCAGCCGACCATATGCAGCGCCATACCTTTGTTAATTCGGTGCTCGAAAACCTCACAGCCGATAATGATTTTTGTAATAAGATTATCTTCAGCGATGAAGCCCACTTTTATTTTAATGGGTATGTTAACAAACATAACTGGTACATTTGGGACGATCAAAATCTAAAACATATCAATGAAAAGCCAATGCACTCGCAACGAGCGACTGGTTGATGTGCTTTATCCTCCGGAGGCATTATCGAACCATATTTCTTCTTTTTTGAAGATGAAGATGGTCAAGCGCTTACCGTCAACAGCGAACGAGCTTTTATGGCCAGCTTTAATGAATGTAGAGGTAAACGATTTGTGGTTTCAACAAGATGGTGCGACATGTCACACCGTCTACGAAACTAAGGATTTATTGCTAACACAGTGCAAAGGGAGAATGATTTCACAAAATGATGATATCGATTGGCCTCCCAGATCGTGCGATTTAACTTCCTTCGATTACTTTCTGTGGCGCTACGTGAAGAGTAAAGCTTACCCGAACAATCCACGAATCATTCGCGACTTAAGAAACGAGATTCAGCGCATAATTCGGGAAATTACATAACAAATGTATTTTGTCATCGCATGTTTTGCTAAAAGAGCTGCGTTTTGCCAAAGAAGCCACAGTGACCATTGCTTTTCATAATTAGTTGTAATAGATCGTATTACTGTAAAAACTACTAAAGTTATCTCATTCACTGTGTATAAACAAAACACATCAGAAAATGCCTAGAATCAATAACCAAAAAATATAATTCCTCAGCTTCCTCATGGTATTGATGGAATAATTCACGGCAAACGCAACAAAAGGAGAGAGAAAAAAATACACTAACACACGGACATGTTTCTGCCTACCCGGCGTCATCAGCGTGGTTTCGAGAGTATTTTTTTTATCTCTACCTTCTATCGCTGTTGCCTCACAGTTAATGCAATAGAAGGTAGAGATAAAAAAATTCTCTCAAAACCACGCTGATGACGTCTACTAACTCTTATTAAGAAACTCTATACTTTAAAATGATTTATATAGGCGATTTTCGGCGGACAGTGGCATATATAGAGGACTAAGTAGCGCTGATAAAACGTTTGAACTACTTCTAAAATTACTTTTGTACTTTGATACTCATTTTCTATTGGTGAAATGTTCTCAGCAACAAAACAATAAATGTTGGTATAATGATCAAAAAACAACGAATATGAAAAGCACAACGAGCATACGGAATTATCATCAAGGAATATTTGGATGTCAATACAGATTAGTCAAAAAACAAAAATGAGAATTCTTAATAGCAATGTGCAGTCATGGTGATGATATCTGGGCTGAATCTGAAAAAGTAGGTATTTATAAATGAATGCTTGCAGAGGATTATGAGAATATTCTGGCCAACTACGATCACCAACATAGAAATCAGGAAAGGAACGTACAAACCACGCCAGAGACGAAACTAACTAAGCGGGACGTGGTAACTCAGCATGTGAACCATGCCAGAGGCGAAAATCAACTGCCATTGTGGGCGAAACATCGAGTTTCCGATTACCTACCATAACACGGGCCAAACTCGGAACACCTTTAGTTTTAACTGACTCTAGTCGTGGGATATATATAGCATAATAAATAATTACGTCGACAGAGTCAACACGTTAAAGAATTGTATAATAACAAAGGCCATCTTCTTCAAGAAAAAAAGATTGTTCATTTCTTGACGTCCTTGAAGCTTGGTATTTCTTCTGGGAATTTCATTATTTTCATTCAATGGTTTATTGAAATGTTTAGTATTATCTTTGGTCAATTTGATTCATTGGAAAATAAAACTCTTGAAAGATGGCTTTTGTAATTGGAAACGTTAGACTCAACATATTATAGTAACTAAATAAAATAAGCGACTACGCTCGTGAATTTTATTTTCCCATAATTTAGAACTACTTATTGGATATAAAGCCATAGAGCAGAATTGAATATTTAACAAACCAAAAAAACATATGACAAACTACAATAAAAAGTTGAAAACGGCCTGGTCCATAATTAAGAAAATTACTAATACTAAATCACATAAATCAAGTTCTTTTGAGATACATGGTTGCGCACACAATATTGTAGCCGAACTCAATCTAATACTTGAGAAATTTAGCTTCAAAACACCATTTTTACAGATGAACTTCATTAAAAATAAATTTCGTTGTCGACTCACCAGTGATTATCTCTAGGACTTAATTGCACAAACTTAAGTCCAGACTTCAGCTAGCCCAAATAAAGAATAATTTTTACCATTAAATTTGAAATAACACTAACTGCTGATCCTTATTCTCGTGTCTTCCCGATTCCGCGATCTAGTGAATGTGCAACGCAATTGCTAGTATTTTGTGAACAATATATACATACATCAATCGGGCACGTGTTGAATTTTTTAGAAATGTTATTTCAAGCACTACTGAAAAAAAAACCGTAGAAAGCCTACTTCTTGGATTTGAGAAGATGTTGGAGTCACCGACAGGCTAAAAAAGACCCCAAGGGAAAAAACATCACCATACGATTCAACACGGTGACCAAGATCGACCAGCTACTCCCTCCCAACAAGGACGTGTTACCGAAACTACGAGCAAAAGGCATATACGAACTGAAATGCCAATGTGGAAAAAGCTACATCGGTCAAACAGGACGGAGTATTCAGTGCAGAGTGAAAGAACACGAGAGAGACGCACGCCTTAGGCATATTGAAAAATCTGCAGTAGCAGAACATCTGCACCAACAAGCATAACCTACAGCGACGTTAAGGTATTAGCCAGGACCAGCCACTGCTACCCGAGGATAATACGCGAATCGATAGAAATAATGAAGAACACCAACAACTTCAATCGCGAAGACGGATACAAGATCAGCAACACGTGGAAGTTAGCACTACGGAGTCGTCATACAACGAACGACGCGATTCGGCGGAACGGAACGGTTATGGATCAGCAAAGCGGAACAGAAATGGGATATAAAACGAGGAGCAAGAGACAACAACACCAGTCTTTAGAAATCTTCTGTAGAAGCTGACAGCATGGTCAGCGAAACGTCAAGTAAAATATTAACTACGCGACATTACCCGAAAGACATTTCTACTATTGAGAGGATATTCATTATTAAGTTGTGTGTAATAAAAGTAAATTTGTTCGGTGACTGTAACTGCAGCAGTTCTCTATTACATCCTTAAGTGCCAGTAATCTACTATTTTTCTAAGCTTATGCGCTCAATATTATAATTAATTTTGTACAGATACCACGTTATTCTTGACAGACATATCTCATCCAGTTATTCAAGCCAATCGATGTCTATTTATTTATAACATACGTTCAACGTAAATCTGTCATCTAGATTTAAAGTGAAGCGTAAAATTCAGCCATTGATCAATTCAGTATCGTACTTACGTATCGAGTTTTACGAAGTCAATTAAAGTGTTTTTTCATGCCCATTTAATTTACCATCGTTAACCTCGTTAAAAACGGTAAATGGGTCGCACTGAATCAGCTTCTCTCCTTTCTTATTGTTAAAGAAAGTAAAGCAACGACGATCTTAAAAGCAAATGCGCATTTACTAAGACAATTCTCGAAGAAGTGTTGGAACTCGAGGAGAATTTTTCTAATCAACGGCAACCGGGGTCTTCGACCTTGAGTGAAATGCAGTACCCTGCAATACCCGACGGGTACTGGGATCGGCCGAACAGCGTGTACCAAAGCACGTAGACCAAATTAAATAAAAGAAGAGGGTAAAAATGTTAATGTAACTTTAAGAATTACGTCTATGAGTATTTTAGGAAATACTGAAATGATCGTTTCGCTATGTTAAAGTCTGCGTATATTGGTTTATATTAGTTAAGTGGCTTTAATTCTTCAATTGAAATCATCTTAGTGTAAATATCTAGGCTTTTATTTTTGGCATTACCAAATACGTCAATCTATAAAACAGAACGCCGAGTTAACCGCACGAAAACCTTGACAAAAAAAAATGAATTTTCGTTGTTTCTGTTAACGTAGACGTTTTATATTCATTGTGATGAAGTAAACACCTCATCGGCTGTTACGATTGGTAATTAATTACAAATAGTTTAAAATTCACACGTATTTGCGAACTTGCTGACAAAAAAAGACATTAAATATAAGTTTTAATGTGACCACGTAAAAGATGTGCATATTTGAAAGAGGTGCGAAAAGAACGCACCTAGTGAAAAAATTGTTTGTTGGAAAGTCCGTATTATTTATTAGTGATTACGCAAACTGCACTGAACTTAATCACGTCACGGATACAGTGTGATCAAATTCTCCTATTTTGAATGACGCCTCTAGTTTCGTTAATCAGTTTGATGCGATCTTGTTTCTTCTTGGGCGAATTTTAAATGTAATAAGCAGGCGCAAATCGTTGCAAATCTTAATTTGGTTGGGGTTTTAGGATTTTTTGACTGGTTCAAGTTTATATAAAGCGTATCGTAATGTTATGATTACAGATTGAAATAGTTATCAAATTTAAAATATATACAGGTGTCTCACAAGAAAGTGCATCGATCGGTATATGAAAGAGTCATGGGGAAATTTTGAAAACTTGGCAGTATACTAAAGCCGACATTTGTTACTGAAGCAAAATACACTACCAGTTGTACCGGAAGTAACTATCAACTTTGTTATTTTAAATGGAACCTTCTGTATATTATTACATTTCTGAATTCCTAATTCAATTTTAAGGTTCGTTTGATAAAACCACTATGGTGGTATTTCTAACCATATTTGAATTGTTTTCTAAACTTTCGACAGATGGACGAGCGGATTTGACTTTCAAATGGAAACAGTGCCGAAACCATTTTTCCATAAATTCTCAAAATGCACACCTCTAATACATACCCGCAAAACAATAAGTAATTATGAAGCAGTAAAGTGCATTCAGTAGTTAAAACGTTGCTTAGCAATTTACGCTCAGAGTAAAGGAGAAATAAAGTCGGCGAAGAGAGACCAACGCTGCTAAGCTAGGCAATTGTTAATTATTCACAGTCGTAACGCTGCTTGTTTACATTACGCGTGTCTATGAATTGCCTGCCACGCACGTAAAGGATTAAAGTCCAATATCGTTGTGTTTTGAATACTGCGAAAGATTATAACATAGAACTGGCCGAGTTTGTTTTCATATTGAGTTCAAAGCGCAATTACATTGGAAAATTTATAACAAAACATTTTTGTTTATTTAGAAAGAGGATACTATAACAAGATCCACCTCACGTGAAATAATGTTGATCTTTCAACCTTGAGTCTATATCATACCTGCAGGGACTATTCTAAAGGTTGATTGGCATTAGTTACATGCAGTTTTTAATTGTTTTATTCAGTGTGTTAGTAAGTTTTTTCGTGAACAATTGAACACTCTAAATAATTGAATAAATTTTGCATTTACCGAAATTAGAACAAAATTTCACCTCTTCTGGGAAAAAACAGAAACTTATCCTAAAGCATTAGAATTTCACCCAGAATGACCGTGCATCGTAATCAGTTGCGACTGCCATTCTGTAATTTTAGAGATAAACGATTTATAAGGGCAAAAAGTTGTTTCGAAAGATAAATAAAGAAGTGACATATCAACAACCAACCATGACCCAACGACCAAGTAAATAATCAGTAACTATTAACGATAAGTTATACTTATGACAAATACCTGTCTTAAGGAAAACAATGCGTTTAGTAACTTTATTTCTCGTCACAATCTCCTTATAGCTCCATATAGTTAGTCCAGCGATGTTCCAACTTTTTAAGCCATCCAAATAATAGGATTTGTCGAATTCTGCAAAATAGACTTCTGCTCCGGCAATGATCTCTTCATTTAATGTGAACAGCTCTCCACCAAGACGTTTTTTCAAGTTTGAAAAAAAAGAGATTTCTTTTTGGCAGGGGCCAAATCTGGCAAATATGGTGAATAGAGTACTAATTCACGCCTTATCCGAACTAGTTTTGTGGTCGTAATTGTCGATGTGCGGTCGAGATCATGATAGAGATTTTTTTTCTTCAATAGGAGGCCTTTTTCTATTAATTCAGCATCGAGTCGATTAATAAACCAGCATAGCATTGTCCCGTGATTGTTCCTCGCTATTCCAAACAATCAATTAATCCTTGCGAATTTCAACAAATTATCGTCGTAACCTTTTCAGCAGATAAAATAGTCTTCGTTTTTTTTTGGTTTCTAGTGAATAGTGATGTGTCCACAATGCCGAAAATAACTCATATTGCGTTTAAACATGTCCAAACATTGCTTTAAAGTTATCGCACGATTCCGTTTTTGAGCAATCCTCAGCGCACCCGGCACCCATCTCGCCAATAGCTTTCTCATACTCAATTTTTCGTGGAAGATGTTTGGCACAGATTCAGTTGGAATGTTTCCTATATCAGCAATCTCTATAATTTCTAGTCAGCTCTCGCTTACTTGCTTTTTCTTCCGCAACCTTGAAGGCAGCCGGATAAGATTAGGAGTAATATATTTCTCGGAGCTGGTGTTCGTTTCAAGGGAATTGGAGAGAGGGACAAGTTTGATTCCCTCTATCCCCAGTTTCTGGAGTCCAAGCTGTTACCCATCCACATCACGATTTGCAAGTAGGAGTGGAGGCATGCTGCATTAAAAATGAGTGGCAAGCATGAATGTATGACAGCATTACCTGCCTGACCCACAAGTCCATTAAAACATTGAAATTTGTGATCGTTCAGTGTGTTATTACCAGTGGTTTTTTTCCTTTTTCAATAGCCTCAGGAGTTGAGTTTGGAACATTGAATACTGAAGATACTGGTACTGGTTGAAAATTTGAAAAGTCTTCAACTTCCTTTTTGAGAACACGGCTGAAGTGATGTCGCAACCACTTACTGCATGCAGAAATAGGATCGATTTCTTGCAGTCATGGATGAGTAAGAAATTACGTATTGTCAAAATTTGCGTATTTGACAACACGTAATATTGTCAAAAATTGCAACGACCGCTGACATATAGTGATCATTTACTTATTTTGTCTCCAACTGTAATTGGCCCTACAGACTCTAGTTTCAGTATTGACTTGGGTATTTTAACGATTAGAAGATCCCCACTTATATCTGAGTAAGCCAGGAAAGTTGCCAGAATCGTACTTTAATTGAACTTCAATCCTCTACCAACTTCAATACCTCGAAAAATGAACTGTTTGCATACAACTTGAAAAAAAGAAAAAAAAATGGAAGCGGGATCAAGTCAGTTACAGAATAAAAGTTTGCAATCTAAACTCAGGGTATCTAAAATAACTTTGTAATGAAACTTTCTTCTGAAATTTTATCAACGATACTTTTGAAAAATATACCTCAAGGAGGGCTCAACAGATTAAAAATCGGGGCATAATGCAATCATAGAAGCAAAATTAATCCACTATAAGGCTTAGCTCTATCAGAGCCAGGAGCAAACCTCACTTACAAGTTTAGCTACTAACACGTAAAAGTGACAACGACCACAACTGAAAATTAATAATTAATAACAAAGTTATATTAAGGTGAAATGATGACAAGGCTCAGACTCTATTATTATAGCATATATAGACACCAAAAGACTATCAAATAAGCAAGAAAACCTATTTTAAAAATTTTATTTTACATAAGTTATCATGTATTGATGTACCATGCTTGTACATAAAAAATAGCACTAATAATAGAAAGTAAAGCAATTTCTTCTGTAACTCTAGTCAATTAATATTTCTAACATTCTAAGTATAAATACTTGATTTCGTGATAGTTATTTTTAATAATCACGACATCGATGGAGCTTGCTAGCCGTTAACATCTCTTCTATGGAATAATATGGGTTGATATACGGTGATTGAGATAGCTAAGATGATATTTTCGTTAAGCGAATTTTGGCCCTTGTCGCAGTATGTTTGGGTCGTTATCCTCCTGATAGATTCAGCGAAGCAGCATTTTTCCCTCTCTATAAGGTAACATGATGTTGGTTAATAAACATCTTGAGTCATAATCTCAGGAATTCTAAAAATTGGCATCAGATCATACAAAAAAGGCTGATCCATACCATATTACCGAGGCTTCCATGTTTAATATTTCTTCTTTTGCATGCTATGGAAGAAGTTCCGTGCTTGGAACTAGTCACATAAACTATCCACCACAATTATGTATACGAAGTCATTTTAGACTCATCACTCTAGGGAATATTCCTCCACCAAAGTAGTGTTCTTTTACAAAATCTAGGTTTGCTTTGATGCGTCCTTCTCCCAAGCTTAATGTGTTTTTCAGTAGTCTTTTGTTTGCCACCTCAATTTTCTTCTCTATTTTTGCGAATTAATCTCATTTGCAATTTTGTTAGCTGAATAGCCTGCTATATTCTATTTATATTCATAGTTTTGATCTTCCGTATGCATTTTTTAAATTAATTCTCTTTCTTGTACTATACGTTGCTTTGCGCGATCCATGATTAGAGATGAGCAAGGCAAATTTTGCAACGACTAGGCAGATTCGTGTTTTGTCGACTGCCGGAAAAACCAGTAGGCAACACGAACCCCCTCTCATGAGTCGAATAAACGCGAGTCTGTCTAGTCGCTGCAAAAAAGGAATAATTTCCCCTATCTTGGCCATCTCTACCCATGACAATAAAACTATTACTTTAAAGACGTACAGCCAACCTAAAGGAGTTACAATACCATAATTCTGCCGCTATTTCAAAGTAACATTGCGTTAGGAACCCTCTTCTTCTGTAAAAGCAAGCCACTGCACATTTTATTGCACAGCCATAACTTCGACAATTTCTTAGACGACTGCGAGCGCTTTTCCATAACAGTGTCGATATAGAGTTATTTAAGTCTCTCTATCCGTGTAAAAAAGTCACGTTGAAAAGGAAATCGTAAAACAAAAGAAATCACACAGCCAAATTACTTTTTTCTAGTTAGCATTGCTATTCTTTTACACAGGTCTGTATATAGGAACAATAATATCAGTAGAGATAGCTGTTGATTTAAATACAAAACGACATTCTATATATAGACGTATGTGATTTATAACACATGTTAGTAAATTGCTACTAAAATGTTAAATAAATGAAATATCTAAGGTATATTGTGAAATTTGGTTCATCGAAGCAGTTAAGCATGACACCGCAGTTTATGTGAAATATCTATTAAATAATACATTGAAATTTTCCTCTTTTGCTTCACTTACTTTGAGGATGTTTGCTTATGTGAATTCATTAAAATCGTAAAATGTCCAAACGCTTGTTCTGCCTTATATAATCATATTCCATGCACAACCGTTTGCGTCAAATATGCTGGAAATATTTTAAGAGCGCCTTTGTGTACATAACCAATTTGCAATGTAAATTGCTCGTTATTATTTGGATCCAGCGTATGCATATGCCGGTATATGCGGTGTGCTTTTAAACAATTAGGTGCTCGGTAGACCAATTAGTGTATCTGAGAGTTTTCGGTAGTCGTATGTGTCACTTAATTGGTTTTAATTTGTTTCATGACTTGATGTTAACGAATGATGCAAATGAAAGTACATGTTAGATGTTTTATGCGGGAACACCTATTTATACGGAAACTCTCTAAATAGAATAAATACCAATGTTAGGAGATACACTTGACATTCAACATTTATTAAGAGTTAATATGTCGCACTTGTACGTATACATTGACATATATGTACGTTTGTTTTTTCTTTTACTCCTACAAGGTGTATTAATCTAACAGTGAGAAAAATTTTTGGTGAAATTAAATACAGGGCATTTCAATTGAAACGAGCCACCTCAAGTAACTTTTTACCTGCTGTGATTTATGTAAAATTCCGAAACCTGTCAATGTTCGTATCAAGGGGGACAACTTTTAATGACAGGCCTGACGATTTAAAGTCATTCATGGGGACGCAGCAGCCCCCACCCTTAAAATTTGAATAGGCGAAGTCTTAGGTCAGGTCGCAGTGCGTGGAAATGCGACGTCGATACGACAGGTATCTCAATTATCAGGAGTAAGCCGTTCATCAGTTTGTTCAAATTTCATCCCTATAAAATTACACTTGTAGACGAATTGAGGATGATTTTGACAGGTCTTATTGTATAATATCTGTTTTTCGGACGAATCATCTTTTTCATTGAATGGTGAAGTGAGTCGTCACAACTGCAGATATTTCAGTAACACCAATCCCTATCTGACGCCGCAAAGGCATACACAACGGCCACAGAAACTTAATGTATGAGTTGATATCTTTGGCGATCATCTCATAGGACCCCTATTCATTGATGGAACTTTAAACGGTCAAATGTCTTTGAACATGCTGGACGATACAATCAATCCTTTGATCACAGAAAAAATGGAGCAAGATCCAGATTTGTTGGAGAATGAGGTAGTCAGCAAGATGGAGCGCCTCCGTCTTACGCTGCCGGAGTACGACAATTTCTGGATCATCACTTTCGCGATCGTTAGGTTGGTCGAAGGGCGCCTATAGAATAGCATGTCAGATCGCCGGATCTTACACCACTTGATTTTTCTTCTCTAGGAGCATCTTGAGTATAAGGTGTATGCCACGCGTTCCGCTTCTTTACAAGAGTTATGCCAAAAGATTATTGAAGAATGCCAACGAATAACTCCAGAATTGTTGCGAAATGTCAGGAGAGCATTCGAAGCAAGATTATACTATTGTATGGAGGTTAATGGTCATCATTTTGAACATTTAATAAAATAAAATCCAAAGTAAAATGCACTTTTTGCTTACTGACTAAAAAAAAATGACTTTTTCATACATGTTGCCGTAAAGAGAATCAAAAGACCCTGAGAATGAGTAGTCACAAGACCCATCTTCCCTATTCAAATTTTAAGGGTGGGGGCTGCTGCGCTCCCAGGATTGATTTTAGATCGTCAGGCCCGTCTTTAAAAGTTGCCACCCTTGATATAAAAATTGACAGGTTTCGAAATTTTATATAAATCACAGCAAGTAAAGAGTTACTTGAGAATTGAAATGCCCTGTATAAATATATTACATCTAATATAAATTTATATTCAAATTAATTCAAATAATAGATCAATTTTACAATAACATTAATTTATTTTAAATACGCCTTATGTGGCAATTTAACAATAGCTTTTGTTTATTGTAAATACGTCCTACGTGTGAATTTAATAATAATTGTTTATTTAGTTTAAATGCGCGTTATGTGTCAAATTAGCAATAATTATTTTTTCGGGATACGCCTTATGTATCAATTTAACAAAAACTTTTATATATATTAAATATGTCTTATGTTTCAATTTAACTATAATTTATATTTGCTTTAAATACGCCTTATATGTTAATTTAATAATAATTTTTATTTCCTTTAGATACGCCTGATGCCAATTTAATAAGCCGCGTGCGTTTATTACTGAAGACTTTTGCCAGGTTTCGCTGTATGAACATTTTTGTTCGACATTTTGTTAATCATTCTGGCAGCTTTTTCAGGATAGCTGAGCTATTATGTATTACTTTTTGTTTTCGTATTTATCTAGCGGACAGTCTACCCATAATTTGTGTTAATTTTGATCGAGATTTTTCTTGAAAAAGTCCTTCTCTGTGCTTTGCTTTTCAGAAACTCTTTTAATCTCCACAATTTAATTTACGTTAAACACAAATGTATGTTCTGCTTCTACATTTGAAATGGAAACAGCCTTGTACAACTTTTTTTCTTTGCACACGTAGTGGATCAAATAAGTCTACTTTCGCATAAAATTTGAAAAGTTCATCCGCATTTTCAAGGCACACTATGATTATATTTCGAGTTCGAAAATAGCCAAAATTTATTAGCGATTTTTTGTATTAAAAGTCTGACAACGCCACTGAAATAGTTTAAACAGAAGTTTTATTCAAAATGTCCGTTAATAAAAGAGTTATGAGAATCATTTTTTCAAACTTTACCGTGCATTATTTCATGAATACATGAACCTTATTAATAGCCGAGTGATTGTAAATTAGATTCGATAATTGTTGAAGTAAATTTGAATAATGAACTGCATTTTTTTTTTCATATTTTGAAGTACTTTAGCCAGCAGATGCAAGAACCGAATTTATAACATAAATGCACTGCAAATTAATTGATATTGGTTTGTATTGCACTGTAAAGTTTAAAAATTAATACTCTCGTAACATCTTTATTAATAATTATATTTCAATGAAATTTTTGTGAACACTATTTTTAGGAGCCCCTGAGTTCAGTAGTGTAGTCAGATTTTTTATAAAACTATGACAAATAACATTCTGCTATTTTCGAAGTTGAAAAATCATAGTGTGCCTTGAAAATTTGGATGAACTTCTGAAATTTTTTACTATGTATACAAAATTCGTTTAATTTTAATGCAAATTGTAGGTTTTACAGGAGTTCCTTCATTTTAGACAGGTCACACTGTACAAGGTGGGCCAAATTCGATAGGGAGCTTATATTTCTAAAGGAATTAGAGAAAATCTGACCTAACCTTCTGGAGCTCGATTTTAAAGAGAAATCGATTGGTGAAATCCCTATTTTTATATCTTCCTTAATATAAGAGATACAGAGCGTTTTCCTAAAATGTGCAATTTTTAAAAACCCTTGTAGCTTTTTTATTTGTGAAAATGCTGTGAAAAGTGTTTTTTTTATATGGGACACCCTACATATTTTTACACTATTGAAAAGCATATAAAATTACCTTTAGAACGATATAACACACTTGATATTTTATTTAAACAATTTTTAAATTATTTGATCTTCTCCATTTCACATTATTCTAAGATGGCTATGGATGGTGGCAAATAAGCAAATAAAAGATTTGTGAGGCGCTAATGACCACGAAGGAAAGGTAATATAAGAACTCTTGGAGTTAAGGTGCGAAATTCAAATCAAAGCAGGTCTAAGTAATTTAATTATATTATATACCACTTTTGAATTCTAGGAAAATATAATTTTATGACTATGGAAAAGGATAATAAAGTATCAATTTGCTTACAAGTTAGTCTGCAGCTTCTTAAAATACCTCTAGCATGACGCAGGTAAAATTCACACTACGCAACCCATTTTAGGTGTTTATTACTTTTTTTCTGAACTAGACGCGGATGTTCGCCTTATCGTGTTAATTAAAGTACTCAAACGTACTTAGAAATGTTTACGTGTCCCTTACATAATAACATTCACTGGTTGCCTGTTCACGTCAAATAAGCTAAAAATATACTTAAGAGAGGCTCAAAGGATAGAACTAATTTGCAATTGAAATATAACCATTATTGGTTTGAATAATATATACATGTATGTGTTACCTTTCAAATTCGGTAATGATTACCGCTCTTGTTATTGTTGCGTATGTACACCAGTGTCCTTCTCGGAGATCTCTCACTCGCACCTAGTACGTGTATTTGCAGTGTAAACTGGGCGACTGTGATCAAATGCAGGTAAATTTTACGGATTGAAAGAAAAACGTTAATGTATTGGTACCGTATTGAAATATGTAAATATTAGAATTGTGTGGGTTTGAATATTACACAATGCGGCTTATTATAGTGTAACACGGAAAAATGAAAGAGTTCGTCCCGTAATCGTAAATGCGATTTGTCAATACTTATCCTTAACAAAGCATAAGAAAAGTGACAAATATTCTGAATATTTTCACATTTGATAATTGGATATCAATTGAACACTAAAAACAAACGGCGATCGAATAAATGCAGAAAGCGGCCAGCTGGTTGAACACTTTTGTTTTTCATTGCCCTCTTTATTTTGGGATAAATATAAATATTAACATAAAGATTAAGTAGAATATAGGAACGTATTGCCTAGATCTCATTTTTTTGTAATGACATTATGATGAATATGATTATGATGATAATAAATGAATATTGTCTGCAAGGATGAGGAAGATCATTCCAGTAGAGAATGAGTTGGTCCAAATGCCTAACCAGCACTCATTTTACACAAAAGCAAAAATATTAGAGAAGAATGCGCTTTTCACTGCCAACATGTATGTAGAGATTTTAAATAATCATATCCTCCCTCTTGCATATGCAAATAAAGGCAGATTGTTGCTTGTTCACGACAACAGTCCAATATACCGGGCAGCAACTGTGCAGGAGTAGTTTGAAGAACGCCAAGAAATTCAACAAATCGCTTGGCTAGTGATCATGCGGAATAGGGACGGGAACACATTTCTCATTTGTGGGCTCAACTGTCACCAAACCTGTGTTCTAGTCTTGTGAACTCAATACCACGACGTCTGGAAGATATAACTTCCAGTGGAATTTTCTTTTTCTTTTATTTATACTTCTAAATATTTTTATGCTTTTTTTTTGTAAGTACACCTAAACTAGACAGACTCGTGTTTCGTCGACTTTCGGGAAAACCAGTAGGCAACATGAACCCGTTCTCATGAGACGAATAACCACGACTCTGTCTTGTGTCTGCTAATTTCGGTATAATTGTTATAACTAACTAGCTAACTAGCTAACTGTTATAATTGCTTAAGTATTGAAAGGTGTATATGTAGTGCCCGAATTAGAAAACTAGCATAGAAAGAAGCATTATTATCTGTAATAAATTTCTAACAAACGGAGAATAGGGACATTTACATGTTCGTATTTTGTGCTGAAAACCTTTATTAATGGTGTACTTTCAAAAAAAAAACATAAAAATATTTAGAAGTATAAATACAAGAAAATAAAGAAAATTCCACTGGAAATTATACCTTCCAGACGTCGTGGCATTGAGTTCACAAGACTAGAACACAGGTTTGGTGACAGTTGAAACCACAAATGAGAAATGTGTTCACGTAGCGCGTCCCTATTCCGCATGATCACTAGCCAAGCGATTTGTTGAATTTCTTGGTGTTCTTCAAACTGCTCCTGTACAGTTGCTGCCCGGTATATTGGACTGTTGTCGTGAACAAGCAACAATCCGCCTTTATTTGCATATGCAAGAGGAGGATATGATTATTTAAAATCTCTACATACATGTTGGCAGTAAAGCGCATTCTTCTCTAATATTTTTGCTTTTGTATTGTGTGTTAGGCATTTGGACCAACAACTCATTCTCTACTGGAATGATTTTCCTCATCCTTGCAGACAATATTCATTTATTATTTACTCATTATAATGTCATTACAAAAAAAATGAAATTTATATAATACGTTCCCATATTCTACTTAATCTTTATGTTAATATTTATATTTATCACAAAATAAAGAGTGCAATCAAAAAAAAAAGTGTTCAACCAGCTGGCCGCTTTCTGAATTTATTCGATCGCCGTTTGTTTTTAGTGTTCAATTGATATCCAATTATCAAATGTGAAAATATTCAGAATATTTGTAACTTTTTTTATGCTTTGTTAAGGATAAGTATTGACAAATCGCATTTACGATTACGGGACGAATTTTTTAAGGTACACAACTCTTTCACTTTTCCGTGTTACACTATAATAAGCCGCATTGTGTAATATTCAAACCCACACAATTCTAATATTTACATATTTCAATACGCTACCAATACATTAACGTTTTTCTTTCAACCCGTAAAATTTACCTGCATTTGATCACAGTCGCCCAGTTTACACTGCAAATACACGTACTAGGTGCGAGTGAGAGATCTCCGAGAAGGACACTGGTGTACATACGCAACAATAACAAGAGCGGTAATCATTACCGAATTTGAAAGGTAACACATACATGTATATATTATTCAAACCAATAATGGTTATATTTCAATTGCAAATTAGTTCTATCCTTTGAGCCTCTCTTAAGTATATTTTTAGCTTATTTGACGTAAGCAGGCAACCAGTGAATGTTATTATGTAAGGGACACGTAAACATTTCTAAGTACATTTGAGTACTTTAATTAACACTATAAGGCGAACATCCGCGTCTAGTTCAGAAAAAAAGTAATAAACACCTAAAATGGGTTGCGTAGTGTGAATTTTATCTGCGTCATGCTAGAGGTATTTTAAGAAGCTGCAGACTAACTTGTAAGCAAATTGATACTTTATTATCCTGTTCCATAGTCATAAAATTATATTTTCCTAGAATTCAAAAGTGGTATATAATATAATTAAATTACTTAGACCTGCTTTGATTTGAATTTCGCACCTTAACTCCAAGAGTTCTTATATTACCTTTCCTTCGTGGTCATTAGCGCCTCACATGCTTCATAGATTTTAATTTCTAGTTTTTATGTTTTTGTAATAAAGAGGGTTAAAGTTTTGTTTCTTTTAAATAAAGGCATCTAAAGTTATAAAACCAAAGAGAAAGGTTGTTTGAATTATGTAAGATATTGATTACCCTAAATTTATTTGAATAGTGTCATAAAAGCCGAGGTAAAACAAGCGTCTGTTAAGCACGACATCACGTACTACGTTACTATCAAGGGCGCAACCTGTCCAAGGTTAAAAAAGTGATTATTTGAGGGATAACAAGATGATTGCAGTTGTATTTTCTTCCAACATATCCTAAAGTTAAGTTATGCTGACAAAACAGGATTTAATAAAATATTTACAAAGAAATTTATACTAACACTAAATAAAATATTTATTTAGAAAGACAATATGGTATTTTTTCGACAACAATATTTTTATATTCAAAATTTAAACACAGTTCATTATTTCTTCTAACCAAATGTGTGGTATATAATATAATTAAATTACTTAGACCTGCTTTGATTTCAATTTCGCACCTTAACTCCAAGAGTTCTTATACTATCTTTCCTTCGTGGTCATTAGCGCCTCACAAGCTTCATAGATTTTAATTTTTAGTTTTTGTTTTTGTAATAAAAAGACGAATAACCACGACTCTGTCTTGTCTCTGTTAACCTCGTGAAGCGGAACTCGTTTCTGCAGGCTAGAGCGCAACATTCTCGCTTGCCTTCCAGTGGTGTTTAACCGCGAGAGGTTGGGAGATACAGGGCTGCTTCGTTACATGTCGGCACTTCCCGGCCTACTATGTTGTGTGCCATGTGTAATACATATCGCAGTGCGAAGTTGATAAGTATCGGAATTGAACGGGAAGCATTAAAAATGTTAAAAATGCATCAACTTGTCTGTTTGGTAACAGGTGACCACGTATTTATGGTAATTTCTAGACTTAATATATATAATGGTAAAGAAATCAGGTGTTTAGTTTGCGATAAAAGTTTATTATGTTGGAAACCATATATTTGTAGGAACCATGTAAATAACGCAACGCAAAAATTGAAAAAAGCCGGAAGGAGACCATGTAAAGAATTTCTATGTGATTTAACCATGATGTTAAGTGCATGCAATATACCGTTTGCAAAAATCGGACAAACAATGTTTCGTCAGTTTTGGAAGAAATACAATCCAACTTGGGAACTACAAAATCCGCAGACCTACGGTAGGTATTTGCCATCAGTGTCCGAGAAGATTGAGAATTATGTGAAAACCGCAATAAAAAGTGAACGGTTGTGGCTAACTATAAATGAAACTACAGACATTAAAACAATCCTTATTTGCTAGCCTGTAAAAGACAACAAAGATGTACCGCCGAAGCTGTTCATAATGTATTAATTAGAACATTGAATAATTGAAATTTCACCAAAGCGAGTGTTAATGATAGTTACCGATGCTGCCGCGGTTATGCTTCAAAAAAACCAATTATTCAGAGCTGTTCAACCGAATTTGCTACACATAACATGTCTGCTTCATGCTTTACACCTTGTAGCAGACACTATACGAAATTGTTATCCCGATGTGGATCAACTAATAGCACAGACGAAAGCGATTTTCTTAAACGCCGCAACGGACGCGTCTCAAAGAGAGTACTGTAGCAACCTACGCTATGATACAGGTGTTGAAGGCCTCACTTCTGGATTTCTTTTCAGCCACCTCAGCATATTTGGTAAGTTGTTTACTATATTATGTTTGCGTTTTCGTAAATTCTCTTATTGCTTTTTGTTCTAAATAACGCCCATGTTCCTTTCATTTAACCAAGCACAGTGACGCTACTGCTAGGCAATACTCTATTTATTACAATATATACGTATAATGTGCAAACTGTTACTGAAGTAGAATTGATAGATTTTTGGGGGATAAAACTTAAAATTAAAACTAAACCTACGAATAACATCTGACCGATACCTCCATTTTATATTTTCTTATAAGACCAAAAATTAAAGGTATTTCATACAATATTATAATTTTTATAGAATTTCTAAACATCCAGGAAAATCCTAATGCAGATATAATTCTACTAAACAGACATAATATTTATCCACGTCGTTCTTTTAAACATTATAAAATATATCTGCGTGTTATTTATTACAGTTGTCCAGCTTGCACATAGTTGTGTTCTGTGCGAGTGAGAGTCGTACTGGAGTACTGACATTTGAGATGGATACTAATGTACCTATTACAAATTAAACGAAAATTATGCTTACAGATTGTCCCGTCCACAGTTGCTGCAGATAAAGTAAGAAACAGAAATATTTAAATATTTGAACACATATTGTATTACAATCTTTGAAACAGAAAACCAACATATGTATTTAATTTATTGAGCCAAGTCTTCTCGGAACTCGTTAACATTACATTGCAAAAATTGGTAGTGAAAGGTCAAAGTGTGTTAATTAAGTTCACGGTCGCGGATACAGCAATTTAGAGAAAAAAAATTCAAATAAAAAATTTTCGCAGTACTGTACAACATAATTATGCACAAGTATACGGAGTGTTCAGTTTCCGCTACAAACGATGCGATTTTAATGCTTAACTGGAACGCCGTGTATATTACGTAATCACCAAGTTTCAACGTCATGAGTCATGAGGCACGCATAGATATGTCTTTCCTTTCAAACGTGTTATTTAAAATTTAATATCGCTACGCATATTTTATGTCAATTTACTTGACTAAATGTATTTGCTTTTTATCCGATTTTAATGTGCGAATAATGTTGCTTATTTACAATAATTTAGTTGAGTATTGTACATCTAAAGATTACACATCTACGTTGAAAAATACTCTGATGCAATATCTTGTTTGTTACCGTGGATATGAGAAGGTATATTACCTAGGTTATAGCTAAATATCAATATTTTTAAGTATTTGCTGTCAGTAGGTAGATATATTTTAATAATTAGCAGTAGTGCAATAAATAAATTGTCAAACAAGGTCTTCTTACCAGGAAGTAAACTAAAAGGATCTAAAATGCTAATTCCTTGTAAAAGGTAAAATATTTACAGACCTTGGTCATTGTGTAATGTTACAACTACGTATGCGTAATGACTCCACGGTTTCTTTCTGCAATTATAATAAAATTTTTACGAATTTACCTCTGAAAGTTTTATTTAGTATTTCTCCTCGTCAGTAGATGTTAATGTATTAAGGTTTCTTCTTCAATGTTGCCGTGAATATTAGGAAAAAAGGTATTTATTTAGTAATAACCAAAAAAATGCTGCTGATACAGCTACTCATG
>LR737389.1:9004609-9042117 GCA_902655005.2 Marronus borbonicus
TGCCGACCCGACGTCGTCGGCGTGATTATTTACCCAGCTCCCGGCTTGTATTTTCCTCCTTCAAGAACGACGAGCTAGGTGTATCTCTTGGCACCATTTAGTAGTAAGAGATAATGCGTCTGTCGTCTACAAAGCCGCAACAAAAAACGGGTATAGTTCCTCAACCCCATTCCCGAACATTTCTTGGACTGTTCAACCAGAGGGGGCGCCGCACGTGAGTGCTTTGGATAGTTACACGTGTGAATGATTCCTTAGGCTTACCATAATGTATTAATGAAACATTGACTTGCTGCGTTATTTCCGGAGCCGTTAGGAATCTGTTTCTTTTTGAAACAAGAACCATGAACTGATCTTCAGCAGCTGTCTTCTTTTTACGTCCAGAACGTTTCTTATCAGCCAAAGAACCCGTTTCCGCCACCCGTTTTAATGTTGTAAATACACCATTTTTCGATATTTTTAAGTTTTTTCGCAATAACTGCCATTGAGTATCCTTCATTGCGTAAAGTAATAATAGCAGAACGCGTTTCGATGGAAATTTCTTTTCGTTTTGCCACGTTAGCACCACCCGTTTATTACGATAGTTAAATTTAAAGTAAACTACTATCAAGATCGATTTTATTTTAAATACAAGACGATATCTGCTTTGTTTGTTGTACTAAGTGTTCTATGAATCCCACATTATTCCTTTGTGGAAATATTCGACAATATTTTCAAGTTTACGTTTATAACCCCATAAAAGCGATTAAGAGGAATTTTGCCTGAGGCTGCGGTAGAATATAAATGCGTTATAAATTTGATGGGATAGAAGAGATTACTGTTGTAAATTATGTTCATACATATAGAAATGTACACTCTTTCATATAAAACGCAATCAATTGTCAATATTTCAATTTTGCTTATTTTTCGGAGTCTTTCTTAGTCGTCCCCAAATATATAAAGGGTAGTGTATGTGTTATCTATTTATATTTATTGTAGCTCTGTATATTTTGGATATTTATATTTAAGGCAGTTACGATACCATTTTTTTATACACATTTTTTGGAATATACATATTTTTCTATTTATGATACGCTCGTGAAGAAACAGAAAACAATCTTAAATAATTTTCGAGTAAGTTACAACAGTATCTACATAAAATCGTGAAACGGTAGGTAATACTACCTGTTACGGTTAAGAATGTGATAATTTACAAGCATATTAGATAATAAAGAAAAGATGTAGGTACGTATAATTTAATTTAGTAAATAGATCAATAAGAATTGTTGTACACAACAAAGATTGTTTGTACATGTAACGTATCTGTCCGTCTCTGCATTTATAGGCAGACAAATTAATTTCAGTTGATAGTTCACCAATTATGTAATTTCTTATTGGTGCCATATTATGACATTTGCAAAATATTTAACTTATTGCTTTGTGTATTGACATGCTAGTTTGGTTTCGCTATTTATACTTTTACATAGAAAAATACACAATTTAATATTTTCACAGTGTATTTAGTTGCTCTATTTTTTACATACATTCGTCCTTCATATGTGTTTATATGTATATGCTTTTAACAGTTGGTCGCTAATTGACGTATACATTCTTAAAGAGATAGGAACTACGCCTATGCTACTGCTATAAATATAATCCATTTAGTACATAATTCGTTGTTGTCATAATGGCAACTTCGTGTTAATAATTGAAGGGGCATGACACTTCAAAAATAGGTTATTTAGAACTCGCGAAAAAAATATTTTTATTTGATATCAATTGATGTGTAGGATCTAAGTAGACGTATTGTGGCTTTCTTACTTGTATTTCTGTTTTTTTCATTAGACTGACAATAACATCAATTTAAGAAGCTTTTTGATATCCATTCAGAACATATTTTCTTTGTATCTGTTAGCGACAATGAGGTAAGTTTTGTTCATACATTTAAAATGAATGTTACAGCACCTTACGACAGAAAATAAGATAAAAAAATATTTGATGTGATGAATTTTCTAAAATCACGCAGCAAGAAATGAATTACGCGAAGGAAATAAAATATGCTTTACTTAAACAAATTAGATTCTTTTAGTTGAATATGTTTGTGTTTGGTCAAGATTTTCGAAACAGAATTTGTAACATCTTATAATCGTTTGTTTGTGATTATTAGAGATGACCAAGGCAGATGAAATTATTACTTTTTTGCAGCGACTAGACAGACTCGTGTTTATTCGTCTCATGAGAATGGGTTGGTGTTGCCTACTGGTTTCCCTGAGAGTCGACAAAACACGAGTCTGTCTAGTCGTTGCAAAAAACGAATAATTTTACCCGCCTTTGTCATCTCTAGTGTAAAAGCCACAAAATTTATTTGCATCGCTAATATCTAGTAAGATCTTTACATTGAACTTGTAATTTGTTAAAATTTTCCGTATGTCGAAGTCATGACTTGCTATGTTATTGAAATTCAGAAACGTTTTTCGGGAGAGTCACAAACACTGAATGTTTCATTTGAGCAATTTAATATCGAATTTTGGCATGAGTGTCGGATAAGTGAAGTAATGCAACTATTTGATGTTCCAAGAAAATTTTATAATTTATTTTTCATTTCTTGCCTATTCCTTTATATGTACACCAGTTGTAAAATTGTGCTTGTTTGAATAATACACAAAGGGACTTATTATAGTGCAACACAGAAAAATGAAGAGTTGTATGCGTGAAAAGATTCGTTCCATTAGATTAGATTAGCTCCCAAGGTTGTTCTTGACCTATGCCACTGCGAGCTTTTCAGATCTATTATGGTTCTTCCCTCATTAAATCAATTACATTAGATTTGCTTTTTCTGCTAGATTTAACAGTTTTGTGAGCGATCCTTCTACATAAGTTTCGGCTTTTGGGTATTCCGAGCTCATTCCTGAGAGCCGTAGTCCTGCCGGTGCTGTACATTCGCACAACACATGGACAGCAGTCTCTTCTGCCACCTGGCAGAATCTGCACGCTGTTTCCTCTGTCAAGCTCAAATTACTCATGTGCTTCTTGAGCATACAGTGTCCTGTTAGGAAGCCGACTATTGTTCTAACAGACTTCCTGTCTCTCCTTTGTAAGTCCGCTGCGAATGTAGGCCTGTGTCCAATCAAAAATCTGTCCCTTACCTGGAATGAACTTCCACCAGTCTTGAGATTTCTTTCTATTGTTTAATGGTTGCCTTTATTACCGTATATGCTATTCCCATCTAGTGCCTTGGGCGATTTTCAACAGTTGACGAGCCTGCTTGGGCTAATTCGTTTTCTTCTACGTTCTCTCGATGTTCTTCCTGTCCTGGTATCCAAGCCAGGATTACCGTAGCTCGGCTTCCCAACCTATTGAGCGCATTCACGCGTCCCACACCAGTTTAGAATTCGCCTGTGTGGAGTCTACCGCTTTTATTACTGAATGGCTGAATAGATAGCAACAGATCGATAGTTATCTACTTGCCAGTCTAATTGTTCAATACACCCCAGCGCTGCTACTATTTCGGCTTGAAATACTGTGGCGCTTTGGATTAGACTTAATGTTTTTTTGATATTTTAGGTCTACTTCCACAAATACTGACTCCGACTCCATTCTCTGTCTTTAAGCCGCTCTTCTCTATCTGATATTACCGTTTTATAGCACTTGCCGAAGACGTATTTGGGACTAATGGCAGCCAGTTACTGGCCCCGCCTGGAGTTCCTTTAACAGTTTCTGATAGTTTGCACCATGTGATTTAATTATAGAAGGTTGGCCATTCATTAGTCTGTAGTTTATTAGCCTAGCCTACCCTTGAGAGCCCTTCCAGAGCAGTTGTTAGCGTGGTTTCGTTCCATAATCATAAATATGATTTTCTAATATTTCTTTTTATCAAAGCATAGCAGGAATATGTAAAAGGTTGTGAATAAATTACAAGTATTCTCAATATTTTCATTGATATTCTGGGATATATCTGAAAGTTGGACAGAAGTTGAGGAGTAATGAACGGTGTATTCTTTCGTACTAAGAGGAATTTTCATAGTTACCTGTAAACACAGCTTTAACATGCAAACCAAAGTACTATCTTTTTCGATTCATCAACATTGTGTGTAGCTTTTTTGTTTGTTGTATTTTTCATGTAAAGAAGAATTTCATTCTTAAACGATATTTGTAAGTGAAAATGAGATAAGAAAAAAATATTAGAAAATGCTCGTTCCTGACTCGAACCCATGTCATAATTTTTTTAAAGGGTAGGTTACATAAATAATTTTTAATTCTTTCCACTCTACTTTTAGCAACGCACAGTATTTCGGTGGATTCGACGATTTAATGTGGAAGGCCATATGCGTAAGAGACGACGGGACCCGGTGAGGAAAACCACTCCAGCATAGGATGAGTTGTTGGTCCAAATGGCTAACATCCTTTTATACAAACGGGAAAATATTAGAGGGCACTGAAATTACTTGTTCGCGATAAACCGTTACGCGGCGTTTAAAGGATGTTGGTAACCACATATTCAGCATCTGTAACTGGTTTTGCAGAGAGACATGTGACCAGTCGTCTGGAATTTGCCGTCCAAAATCGCTACGAAAACTAGACATCGTATTTTGTGACGCGAAAGTGTTTTGTTCTAATGGAAACGTGCGCAAATTTGTTTTGAGAGCGCAAAATGTACGCTCTCAGAGGGAATATGTTTGTCCTAGAAAGAATTTCATTAGCCTATTGGAGGTGGATCATGTCGCACGAGCCTGGGAAGCTGGCCGAGATTAATTACGTAAGGATTTCAATTAATCATATCCTCCCTCTTGTATATGCAAATGATGGCGGTTTGTTGCTCGTTCACGACAACAGTACAATGCTTCGGCCAGCAACTGTTAAGGAATGGTTTGAAGAACACCAAGAAATTCAACAGATCGCGCAGTTGTTCGCCATTAGGATGAAAATGGTGGTCTAGGGATCATACGGAAGAAGGACGTGTTACGGGAAAATATTTCTCATTTGTGGGCTCAATTGGCACCAAACCTGTGTTCTAATCTTGTGAATTCAATGACACGACGATTGGAAGATGTTACTTCCAATAGGGGTTATTATACACAATATCAAGATAAATTATGTTTTTTTTATTAGAATTATTATTTATTAGAATTATTTATTTTTGTTATTACCATTACTTTTATTTTATTTATTATTATATTGTATTTTTATGTGTTATTTTTATCTTATTTAATATTGTAGTTACCTGTGTGTTTTTTATTTATTGCTATTATTATTACTCCTTTTAATAATGACAAACCGTTTAGAAAATAACGTAACCATTAAACAGTTTTTCCTTGTTTTCCTATTCATAAATAGATATAAGTAAGTGCTAGACAATTGGGACGTATGCAGTAATCAAGCAATTTAGCGTTGATCCCAACAATTACGCTTTTCTCGCATTGCGAAAAGAACTAATCATCCATTAATTGTAGGATATCAGCTAAAAGGTCGGTAGTGCCGATCAATTTTTTAATTATGAATTTGAGTGAATTACTAATTTGCAGCGACTAATAAGTACGAATATAAAAATAGATCAAAAGATGTGTAAATGTTCGTTTAATACTCCTAATACTGGGAGATTAACTTCTAGTCTAATAATACAGACTGAAAGATTATCCGTCAAGGTAAAAAATAAGATAATCTTTTATTTATTACAAAACTAATTACTAGAATGTATTGCGCAAATAGTAAACACAGAGTGACTATCAAATTTTTAATGTTTTATTTTTCAAATATTTATGACCACGTGTCGTCAATGTTATATCTACCTACATTTGGCGCTATAATAAAAAAAGACAATGCTTATGATTTAACTAACTTAATAAACATTGGAACGAACACTTCGGTCGTATGGTTGGCAATAGAAATTCACAAATTTCCAAACGGATATCCCGAATGTATTAAATATTTTGTGTGGCCCGAAGTATGCCGATATCTTTAGTGTTTGTAATTGAGATTTGGATGCGGTTGGAAGATTGAGAATTGTTAATCACATCGACTAGCAACGGGTTTTTTTGGATGAATCTGGCTCCATACGAGACAATTAGCCACCGTTTGCTAAACAAATTCACACGAAATTATTAAACTAACATCTTTAGGAAAAGATGTATTAAATTAAATCGGCTTCTTCTTAGCTATTAAGTTTAATTAATTCATGGCGAAGAAAACGCCAATATTGGGTCTCCCTTTTGTTTTTTTCGTCATCGGTCTTACCTCCCATTTTACGGGGCTTTCTCCTTCCATTCCCATTGAATGACCAAAATCTTTCAGCTGCTGTTTGTTAGAGGCTCTTTCTTTAATTTTTTTCATTTTTATTATATCTTTCCTTGTTATACCGTTTACTCTTCTTAAATATTTTATCTCAATTGCCAGAAGTCTACTTTCCAAACTGTTATTCACTACGCAGCATTCACTCCTTTATGTTGATACGGGTCTAAACACTGTTTTAAATGTAGTCATTTTGTGCTTTTACTTTTGCTGCGTCGTTTATCCTTTCACTTGTTCCTTTCTCCATTCCTTGTTTGAATTGTTGCTTCAGAGTATTTCCGTCGAAATTTATACTTATTTTTGTCTTTCCCTTCTCCAGTATCAACACTTTTGTTTTCCTTGCATTTATCTTCACATTTCTTGTGTTCAATTCCTCTTGCCACATTTTAGAATTTGCTTCCAGTTGTGACTCGCTCTTCGCACAGATCATCAGTGAAAGCGCACTATGCTAGTTCAACCGATCCTGACTTCTCGTAACTTATATTGCTTTTATGTACTTTTGCTTTTAGTTCCCTTATAACATCGTCCATTATTATTATAAACAAATCGGGCTCAGTACCGTTCCTTGCTTTAATCCCTCGTTAACTGTAAACCGTTCTAGTTGCAAGTTACTTGTTCTTAAGTAATTTGTGTTGTTTTGGCACATACTTTTAATTCCCACCAACACCTCTCTTTTTAGACTTCCCCATACTACCTTCTTTGGGATACTATCAAAAGTTTTATTCAGGTCCAGAAATGCAACGTATGTAAATCTCTCTGTTCGTAATATAAAAATGTGATGTAGTGTGCTTCTGTCTTGTCTAAACCTATTCTGCGCCTCTTCTAGTTTTTCTATTAGCATTCTGAATTTTTCTTTCGTACAATTTAGCTGCTATATTCATGAAGCTGATGTCTACTACACTTTTTAGTGCCCCCTTTTTTATATGTCGGTACAATGATGCCAGTTTTCCAGTCTTTAGGTATTTCTGTATTATTCCACGTTTTATTGAACATTGTTAATATCTTTAATCCTTCTGTTCTTAAGTTTATTGTCATTTCTAGAGTAATTTGGTTATGTCCAGCTAGTTTAGTTTCCCTTTCATCAATCTTCCTATTGCTCTCATTACTGTTTGGCTTGTTTAATGTTAATGTAAAAATACCAACAAAGCGGTGCAATAGCAAACAGATGAGACTACTGGTTTGCGATGAACTTGTATTAATGAAAAAAAAAATGAATGCTGCAAATTGCGTAATTCGTGTAATGAGACGCCAGTTTATGTAAATAATTCAAGAATGTTTATTTTGAGTATGTATATTCTTACCTACAATAAAGTGTCCACACACTGGTACAGATCTGCTAATGCTAAGAAACCGTGTGTATGTTAAAAAAGCATGATACCAACGATATCAACATTGACATATAACCCATGAGGTAAAGGCTTAGAAATCTAAGCGTGGCTTTACCTAATTTATATATTTATAATTCAGGTATTCAATAAAAAACATGGAGCAATTTATAAAAAAAAGAAAAACAGTGTAATAGTAACTATGGGTACCAACTATTTATCAAACCATAACACTTTGTTTCAGAAAGGTCTGTCTTAAAATATTTAATATCCTTCCAGTGACCTTCAAATTCTTTTTATTATTATTATTATTATTATTGTAATTCAATTAGTGTCTTAGTCTTAATAATATTAAGTTGATAATAAAGTGTTTAACATTTCGACTTCGTCAGATTTATATCTATTTTTTCAAAAAGCCGGTCTTTTTTCTAGGAAAAGAATTCAAAAAAATTCTGTACGTGGACATAACATTTTGCAGTTTTTTATTTTTATCAATTACCAGGTTTGTACACCTTATTTAGTTATAATAAAATCTATTATTACCATCAAACAGCTTGTTCCACCAGTACCGACTTGGCTCCTTGCAACTTCTTTTTATTCTGCCATGTGAGAACGTGGATCGCAGGGAGAAATTCAGCTCAATCGAAGAAGTAATTACTGAGACTGAAGGTTATTTTAAGACGTTTGAAAGAACGTATTTTTTGAAAGGGGGAAACCTATGTAGAAAAATAGAAAGTTATTTTTTTGAAAAGCTATATCTTCATTTCTAACGCAGATATTTATTGATCCACCTCCGTATTTATATCCATAGTAACTATTTATAGTTTGCAGTGATCCTAAGTGAAGATAATTTCTCTCCAGTGCACTAACGGTGTTAGAAAGGGAGTCACATGCTGTACACGAGTTTGTTGTAATAGGTTCAACCTACTTTCTTGAATACTTTGATTCTTATGAATAGAAGTTTTATTCATATGATTCCGAATAATAGTGATAAAATCTAATAGATCACTTTCTATAAAATATCGAAACGATCGTTGTGAAAGAAAAAGGAAATAATATTTGAAAGAGCATTTTACGACCTCATGGTTGTACATAGCACTTCCTACGTACATACGTATTATTCATATATTTCCACTTCTCTTTTCTTGTGCCTATATTTACACTCGAGCATGTACTTATATAACATCACACGCGAACTGTGTTCCAAATATAGGAGCTAACCATATCCTGCAGTAGGCTAATCCGATTACAATAAAACTTGATACTGTTAAATGCGAATTGATAAATTGTTCTTTCACTATATTAATCGATTTTTGAATTCCATTTTAATGTCTAAGCATGATAATTATATTTAAGTAAATTTCGTAAATTTTAAACAACAATTTATAAAAGTGAAGCCATATAGTCGACCATGTCTTGACAATGAAATTTGCAAATTTAAAACTATTTGTCATTATTGAGAAAATATCTGGATGGACGAAAGTGTGCTAAGATGGTGTTGTTATTGAAGTTCTAAGTTAGACGGAATATGTAGGTGAGATCAATCTCTAGGGAGCATGGAGTCCGTGAAGTTGGCCTTCGCACCTCTGACAAT
Source organism: Marronus borbonicus (assembly GCA_902655005.2). Classification (NCBI taxonomy): domain Eukaryota; kingdom Metazoa; phylum Arthropoda; class Insecta; order Coleoptera; family Scarabaeidae; genus Marronus; species Marronus borbonicus. The sequence continues at coordinate 9,013,790 of LR737389.1, forward strand.
TTAAAATAAGAATTACACCGCTTTGTGCTACTTTATGCCGTAAAAATTGGAACTGGAAAAGTGAAGGTTAACTCCACCCTCCTCCCGTACTTTCACTTTATTAAGGTTTAACCAAGCTTTTGTGCCGTTAAGATTTTATTCTGTACCCATCCTCTTAGTGGTCACCGCATCAACCTTTCGATTCGTAAAAATTTAATAATGGCAGTGACGTTTTGTGTTCGTCCCGTTCCCAAGATGTTGCGGGTTCATGACTATTTACAAGTTACACGCGGATTTTTCAGTTTTTGCAAATTTAGTAAGGGTAAGATTTGTGCCGATTTGAAAAGTCGAGCATTCTTGGCATTAATTATCATTTAATTCTCGGAACATCTCAGATATTTTAAGAAAACGCTCTGTATCTCTTATATTAAGGAAGATATAAAAATAGGGATTTCACCGATCGATTTCTCTTTAAAATCGAGCTCCAGAAGCTTAGGTCAGTTATTGTCTAATTCCTTTCTTCGTTTTAAATAAAAAACTTTACAGACAAAAATTAACAATGCTTTTTAGAAATGAGTAAAAACTCCAATCCCACCAATCATTAGTCCGAACAATCCTTTTTTCTGCATGTGACAATGTAGTATTCAAGCATAGCCTTCTGGGTTGTTGTGTCGACAGGCCGGCACATTAAAATGTTCAATATGCTGTATTAAATTTTGTTGTACTCTGAACTCGCTCGTGATGCGAAAAATCGAATTTCGTGGAATATTTAGGAAATTAATTGATTTTTCTGGTAATTTGGATCTGATGCTTCGAGAAACCAATTAAATAACGCAGACTAGTACAAGCATCTACTAGTCTGCGTGTTATAACCACGTCAGGCGCTTATATTTTAGAATGCATCCTTTTTCTAAAAGATAACATGAACAAATATATTGCAAGAAGTGATATGGGCACCTCCTCCAACTGCTTCGCCGCTAAGTTCTTCTATCTGTTACCAAACTGCATAAAACAACTACCTGGATAAATACGAATAATTTTGAAAAAACACTTAGGTTGGCTTTACAAGAATTTGTTAATAATGATTTTCTGCATATGGCAACTTTTATTTAATTGTTCAATGTTCAATCAATCAATTGTTATGTATTGTGTCTTGACCTGTATAAACACGTTTGTGTATTGGCATTAACAAGTATTATTACTATTATTATCCGTCGTAGAAGATCAAATATATTCGTATTTGCAGGTTTACAACATCTCCGTGTTTATTTGGAAACATAAAACAGAAGATAACTGCAACCAACAAACTTTTCCCCTTTTAAATTATTTTAAAAATTATACTCATATCACATCGATCAAATTATTTTTAATTTTTAGGCTCTGGATCGCATAAATCATTACATTACCTGATAAGTATAAAGATTGATTAACAAGCCAGGCAAAGCCAGATAAAAAGTTGCATATCATAAATATTCATCTCTTATATGATGCATTTCTGTCAAGCAGATTATTGATTTATGTGTAAGAACATTAAACAGTCTCATTTTTTTTAGTAGGACTAATACTCATTGCGATATACAGTTATTAAGTAATTCCGATGTTCCGCACTTTATGATAAGCAACCTATTAACCGATTTGATCAGATGGAAACGAAGTACGCTTACAACCGCGATAACATCTGTCTTTCCTTTATCAAGGCAGCGTAAATAAATTTTACATAATAATTATAATTGAATAGTTCAATTTTAACTGCCAATCGGTTAATAGGATACTAGTTTTAAGAGGTAAGTATAAATTAACGAAGATGAACGTCCTATTTTTGAGTTATTTTGTATAATTGTTAAAATTAAGAACAAAATAAATAGCCTTAAATGTGCCAAGAATATAGGTATCAAGGAATTCACCTCTTGCGCTATTGGACGGACACAAAGACTATTTGCTTACAGATTGGAGCTGTTATCTGAATTCTGATAATCTTCGATCCAGATAATTTACTATCTTGGCATTATCCGACTCCTCGATGATGTTTTTGCATGTTTATTTTTAGTTATTTGTAAGTACATTTTACCATCGCTTGGTTTAACATGTGAATAATTTCAGTGTTTCTTTTTGAGACAAATTTAAAATAAATCGCAAGCCCAAAGTACAAAGAAAAGAGTTTCGTTTCTCTTCGGTTGATTGCAATGCCTCGAAATCAATTCCAGTTGTATAGTTGGTAATTTTGTTCAGTTCTTTTTCTAAGTGGCGGGCAAAGAACGACTTTGTCTAGCTGCCTTTAAGTGCAATTTCTCTAACCAACGGCTCCAGTACAAAGAGATCCTTAATAGTTCGATTAAGATCTACTAACTGCTGTGGGATCTCCCACCTTATCTTCTTATAATGATAACCATATAAGGCATTGAACAGATAAACACCGGTCAAAAAATACGAAATTAAGAAAAATCGACTAAATTCATACAAAACACTTTGGCTGTTCCGCCAAAATGATTACGAATTCTATTAAATGAATAATAACAGAAACGGCGGGAAGAAAAAGGAAAAAGCCTTTACCGCTTCGCCAACTTTGTCGCACATGATATTTGCGAATCTATTGGTGAAGCATGCCAGATAATGACCGGAAACACACGGCCAGAAGGGCTAAGAATTGATTAGAAGAGCATGGTATTACAATAATAATAATAATAATAATCCTACCTTGACATCCCCCAACAGCTTTCGCCAATTACAGGGGGCATCGACCGGCCATGAGTTATTATTACGCCTGTGCTCGTACAACGTCTTAAGATATTTACCCTTACCATTCGCCAAATTTGGAGTAAGGAAAATTACGGAGAATCTTACTCTAGCCCGGGGTTCGAACCCAATACCCCGAGACTGGTAGCCTAGCGTCATGACCTACCCAAAAAGCCTGTCCAAAATCTATGAATAGACATTAAATTGCTCATTATCCCAGGGACATGGATCGAGATTCAAAATACTTGTGAAAGTTCGCTCTAATAGAGCGATGCTAACACCTTCCGCCTCCTCGCAGTAAGAATTTCTTTTAATATATAATTTTTATCAAAGAATCAATTTTTGTTCTCCATCGTACACCAGATTTTCATGTTTACTATTTTCTTTAAATAAAGCTTTTATACGTTTGCGATTTTTATTGAGCATTAGAAACATCTACTGTTCCCATTTCTTGTCCCTTGTCAGCTTTTATTCTGTTCCTTTAGTAAACAAATGGACGTACACTATTTGTAGAAAGCATAATTTATCATTTATGAATATCAATACAGAATTATATTGTTTGAAAATCTGCGTTTAGCTTCCATTAATGGAAAACAAAACTTACATAACATCAAGGAGCATGTACGAAACATTATGTACAAAACCTCAAAAATAAAATTAGCGAGCGATTTTCTAAATCCCCCGGAGTGATTTTGTCGCATCAGCTATTAAGTTCTTTACCAACTGATAATCTGAAACGAGATCGGATAAAAGCGATTCCACCAGATTTTATAACAATAGTTACTAAATCTACAATGCAAGGCTTCGATTAAGATTGCTATTTTCGTCTTGATTTAAGAATAAGTAAGAAACGAGGTTGCAAATTCTTATTAAACCCGTAAATTAAGTTTATTTCTGATACAAATTGACTGTAAACTTTTACGATCGTCGTCGATACCTACATGCGTCATGTTCCACAACAGAAGAAACAATCTTCTAACGATATCAAAGAGGATCGGCGATGAAATCCAACACGTGAAGGATGCTCTATAGAAGGATGGAGATAACCAAAAGGATATGCTAAGACCGCGCAGAAAAGACACAGATCCACAACAATAACCAGAAATATATGCCCCTCTGCCGTATATTGCTCAAGAAGAAGAATATAGCACAGTGAAAAGAATAGACCAATTGCTCCCGCCAAACAGGGAAACTCTACATTAAAAGCGTATACCAACTGGAATACAAACACGGGAAGAGCTATATTGGTCAAACAAGAAGAAGCATTCAATGCAGAGTAAAGTAGCATCAACAAGACGCACAATTTGGAAACACAGCTCTGCTAAAATGGAGGCCATAACATTGACAATGGACAATATGAAGGTACTACCAGAGCCATCCACTACCACCAGAGGATGGTACAATTTCAATCATGGATGAATATAAGATTAGCAACACCTGGAAGTCAAGTCTTCGAGAGCACCAATGAAGCAACCGTACCATGACGGAAACGGCCCATCAGACGGATACGGGTCAACAGAACAGAAATACGGTACATAACAAGCAGCATGCGACAATGCTATCAGTCTTTGGGAAACTTCTGAAAAAAACTAAACGAAAAACTTGTCAGTGTTTCTACTAGGGAATTCCATCGTTTTTTCTATATATACGAAAGAACGTACTATTACATAAATATGTAATCGATACATCGAAGGTTAACATGAACAACTGTAGCCTAGGTCATCTCCCACGCACTCATTTCTCCTTAAAACACATTAGGAGCGATGAAATAAGCTTACCAGACTACTGTTAGTAACGGCTAAATATAATTTGATATTTGCGTAAATTACTATCTTCTTAGTGTTCGCAGCATTATTATAAAAGATAACCTGACAATAAATAGAAATCAAAATCATTAATAATCGAAAATAATTATTGTAAAAGGTTATTCAAGGAAATGTGGCATCATAAAAACTCGGTAAACGATAAAAATGTAATAATGAAAAAGAGTATCGAATTGGAATGTGCGGTGTCGTCTACGCTTGTATATTGTTGTATTTCTCTCAACACAATTCGGTTTTTTAAAAAACCGCCACCAGGACAGCTTTTATTTGTGTTCTCCGTGACACAATAGAATTATAATAACATATAATTATTATAAAGATTACTTTCAGAACAACTTTAGAATTAACATAGAATTCTAATATAAACTTTCAGTAGTTAAACGGGCTGGGTAACGACTTACGCGCGAGAATAATTTCTTAATAAATACTCTATTGAGGCTCGAGCGCGAACCCCTTTTATATGTTTCAAATGTGCTGACTAACAATAAGATATCTGTCTACTTTATATATTTTTACTATTATCAAGGGTTACAACAATATACCTGATATATACAAGGTTAAAAATAACTTGAAATTTTACAAAAAAAAAATAACGATAACTTGATATTAAATTTTTAATTTTGAAATAGATATTCTGTGTATGTAGCCTTCCTATTTATTTTAAAGTGTTTTTAAAAATAAATTTGAACGGGAACCATATTTTGATGCCTAACAATGTAAAGAACATTTTTCTGTAGAAGCTCAGAAGAAGAAGACAAAACAATTAAGTAAATGTAATTTATTATAGGAAAAAAAAAAGAATAAATAAAAAAATTAGTTTAAAAAAGGAATAAAAATAATTCGAAACATCTAATATGGAATAAATTGTTTTATCTAAAATAACCGGAATCCCCCAAAAAAAAAACAAAGAATTTAAAAATTATTAATAATTACACAAGATTTAAGATCTAAGCTGTCATTTGTCATGGCGTACTGTTGAGATAATGACCTAAATTATTAGTCAAAATAAATAAAGAATACTTGTATTGTATTTCTGTCATGTCCTTCATCACAGTGAATATAAATATATAAAAACATTCTTGGAATTCTTGAGGCTTCCTCTAATATAATAAAATACTTACTTTATGTTGCTACGAGTCATTTCAGAAGTTGGAAAAAGTTGTCAAAATTATCAAAATAGATAACTCGAATAAGGTAAAAGATAGGTGTGATGATATTGTATCTAAAATAATACGTAGAAATAAAATATGCAATAGAAAAAGGCCCAGTTCCATTTAAAATAAGGAAGTTGATGCTGACGTCCGGTACAATTGGAAAAGCAGCCATCTCGAGAATATTTTCATCGAGTGAGCTATGGTTCAATTAAGTCGATTTTCAAAAAAGGGCTTTCTACAACCTAATCGGCTTCAATCGATCACACTGCATGGAAAAACCTGCCAGCAATAATACAGATTCAATTCACCGAAATACAAGCAATTATTTTTTTGGTACATCGCTTGCTTTGTTTCCGTTTAGCTCCAATGTAATCCATAACACGACATATTAGAAAGGACGAGAATAGAATAAGGATTAGACATGTAAACACGCCAGGAAGTATTGGCAGTAGTGATAAGAAATATGTTAAATTATACTTTTATCCAGGGCTTTCAATTTTTTTTCTAAAGCTGACCGCACAATTGTTTCTTTGTCGAATAATAATTTCAAAAATATTTTAGAAATCCCAAAGACCAAGTAGATAAAATGGATAAATCAGGAATCTATAAAACATCATAAGATTGTTATCAAGTAAATTAATGAGGTAAGTTTTCAAAGTTCTGGGAATTTAGCTATAACTTTTTTATTTTGTTAATTTTCATCAATATTACAATATCCCTTTTCTACATAATCCCCAATTTTTTTAAGCCGTCCTCAAAGAACTTTTTCGGTGTCTCCGCAGTCCACCTATTTATGACACGTTTTACGTCAGTTAAACACTCAAATCGAACACCCCATAAAGGTTTTTTTAAAAACTGGGAACAGATAAAAATTACTGGGTGCGAAATCTGGTGAGTAATGTGGATGCAGATGGTAGAAACAATTCTCATCGTAAATCATCAAAAACATCCTTTGTCTTTCTTGCGGGATGAGATCTTGCAATAACGGACGTTTATGCAACTTTTCAGACCGTTTTCTGACGGGTGCCTACCCCAATGGTCCGAATAATATATACGAATAATACTCTGCATTAATTGTAGTATTTTTCGGCAGATAATTCATAAAAGTAATCCCTTCGCAATCCCAGATTATAGTAAACATTACTTCTCCAACAGACGGCACGCGCCTTAAGTGGAGGCCCTTCTTCCGGTTTACGCCATTCTTTGGATTGACCTTTGGTCTCAGGTTTGAGATAAGGAAACCACGTTTCGTCAGTGGTTATTATCCGTTGCCAAAATTCACCACCGTAACGGACTAACACCTCTTGAAGTTGAGGACAAGTATCAGACCTATTGAGTTTCCGTTCAAGTTCCAACAGTCTTGGCACCCAGCGGGCTGAAACCTTGCTTACGCCCAAACAATCAAGAATTCATGAACTTGTCGTGTACCTATTCCTAGGCATACACTAATTTGACGAATAATCATTCGCCTGTCCTCTTTCAGTAGGTCCTCCACGGCTGCAATGTTTGTTTCGTTTATCGACGTACTCGGGCGACCACTGCGTGGATCGTCTTCTAATGATTTTAAAACGATCGATCCACCGATATACCCTACTTCTAGATTTTGCAGACTCACCAAACACTCCTTGCAGACGTTGAATAATTTCTGAAGTTTTCACATCCTCTATCCACAAAAAGAAAATTATTGCTCTTTGAGTCTTCCATGGTTACAAAAACAGTGCTACGAAAACGCGTCTATATCAGTCGAACACCTGATTCAGATTGAACTATATTGCACTGTATAGCTGCATAAACATGTCAAGACTTGTCTATCACCAATAGCATTGCCTCTAAGTTTTGCGCAATTTAATTAGAGCACAATTTCCAGAAATTTTGAAACATCCCTCGTATATCGGCCAAACAAAACAAAAGTTAGGCAGAAAAAACATCCAACTCGTTTTAAATTTAGAAAGTTCGTCATAATGCTAATAAAATAAAATTAGTTAAGTAAACTCAAAAAATACGAAAATTAGACACTCGCAAATAAGTATCAAATGACGATCTTGGCCTGAACATGATTAAGCTCTATACCACTTCTCTATGAATCGAACATGGAATACTGTACTAAAGTAATTGTTACCGTGCGAAAGTACCAAAATAATAATTAAAGTTTTCTCTACATAATCGAAAGAAAAGGCAAATTCCGGGCATTTTAAGGAAGACCGTAGATAATTATGGAATTCCATAGAATTAGTATGGGTTAATCAGGGGATCATATGATAAAAAATCAGATTGTTCTAATTTTGGAAACTGACTGACGCCTGAGTGTCACGTGTGAAAGTCTTGTTATCTTCATAGTGAAATGTAAGTACTTGTAAGACATGTTATAAATTACGGATAAATGCGGCCAGAGGACAATAGATAAGATTAGAAAAAAATGTCGATATCTAAAATTATCTGCGATAATGATAATTTTTTTCTAAAGTTAGGCGCATAAAAGTCATTCAACTTTCAGGGAATTGTTAACATAAAAATATACCTTGCATGTTTTTTTTTTCTAAACATATTTTAACGCGATTACCTTCTACTTGCATGCAGTCGGGCCATTATCGTAATACCATATCGCCTGGTAATCATAATTTAATGGCATTTTACGGTTCGAACAGGAAACCCACTTTGTCCACTTTACTGGAATTTCGCGATGTATGTGAGGAGTGCCAGCAAGGATCATAGATAGCATTAAATCTAATTCTGTCGATTTGGATGGCCCAAGTTAATCAAATTGTGTTACCCTGTGGTCTGGGCGCCTCTTGCACTTTTGAAAAATGTGTGTATACGGGATCTTTCCCCAATAATTGGAAGGTGTACAATTGTCTAAAAGGACTTCGGCGACATAATTCCTAAGATCTATTGGCATACTCCCCTGTTGATCTAAAATATTAGAAAAAGTTGTTGCTTTTCAAGTCAGGGAGCATTTATGGGTAAATAATATTTTACCTGAGACACAATCACGATTTAGATCGAGCTATAGCTGCGTAACCGCATTGCTTCATCTATCTAATGGCATTATATAGGCATTAGATGACCGGGTTAATTAATCAAACTTGGTGGAGTGGTGCGCAGTGTGCCGATACTAGAAAAAAAGATACGATGTGGCTGTTGTTTTACTAAAGCAATATCGAAAGCTTTTGTCAACATGTTATACATGGTTGAAATGAGAAACTGACTTCTACTTTTCTCAAGAACTGTAACGTATTAGATAGAAAATGGAATGTGGCCTCGAGAATCAGTTTTTCTCTGTAAGATCAGATAAAGATGCTACAGGCAAACGGGAGCATTCAATCTTGAACATCATTTGTCACAGGCTTCACTTCGGTTTCACAAGAAATACAACATTTAGCAATCTTGCCAAATTTGAAGCTGCGCTCATCTCTAATAATATCCATGGTAAGAGTCAGCCTGCATATCAAAGTAAAAAAAATTCGAAACTGACGCGATATTAATCGAAAGATTTCTTGGAAAACTGGAGCTTGTAAAAACATTCAATTTTCGCGGTAATGAAAAATATTGGACACACAGAGTCGATTTAAACATGCGTTTCCTGTGTGATTTGGAGACTTTTAGATATAAATGTAGCTCGAAAGCTTATCAGAATCAAATGCAAATGATATTGGTAAACCGACATATTCATTGAGCTGCTTTAAATGTCAAATTGGTCAGATTGGTTTTCTTTAGTTCCTATTATTAGATTGCATTACGAATTTTTAATTAAAGAATGCGTGACTCAAGTATGACTGGCTTCATACGTAATCATACGAAATAACCATAATCTTCCCTCGTCCTGTTTACTTTAAATGTTTTAAATATTCGAACTCCAAACAAGAAATCCATTTGTTAAATGCACAAGATCGAGTGATTCGTTCAAAGTATGAGACTCCTTCTGTGTTTAAGTGGTATAATTTATCTGTTGTGCAATGTTTGGACACAGACAGAAAAAGTAAGTTATTCTTGTAATTGTCTCTACACTGCCTCCCCGAGTTGCTCTAAAAGATAATTTACCGTCAGTTTCGTCTGTTCTGTTTTTCTCATTTCGTGACTTCTGCGTTTGTGTTTATGGGCTTCTACACTATTATTATTAATTAATATTAATTAATAATTATTATTAATTGTTTGTGGCTATTAATGGTAGTCCAGATCAAAAATATATTTTCGCCTAGCCTATATAATTTTTTTGGGATCATTTTTATTTTACCCTTAAGTCTTGTTTCGACAAAAAATAAATATAATTTAAAATATTTAGCTTGAATACGTAAGACAGGCACACCTCTCAAATTTTGACCAACATTTTCAAAAACAGTTAAATTTACCAAAAACGGTCTGTTAGGTAAAGGAAACATAACGGCAACTTATCTTTACTGAGCCCGTATTATCAAAACATGCAGTAATACACGGGGTGTTCCATTTAAATTTTCATAACTTTGGTGCATAACTTTTTTTCGCCCAGTGTATATCACAACAACTTGAAACTTACTTCCAATGAACCTACATAGTCCAAAATAAAAGTATTTTATCCACATATAAGCCGACGCGAATGAGGTGCGCCACCCTGTACATTCAGATCAAAAGGATAATAATGTGTGGTGCGGAAGTTGCCGATACTTTTGCGTTGTTTACCATACTACGCCACAGTCCTTGCTATCATTATTAACTAAATTAGTGTTTTCTCTTTTTAGGGTTGCAATGCTACTATACATGGACTCTGTTTAGATTATAACTTCGCTGTCATACCCTGCATTAATTTTCGGAGTTGCTACTTCTTTTTCCACTGTCCCCGCGATTTTACTGCGAAAAACAGGAAATGTTACTACAACTACCAAAGCAACTGCTCTAGCATACAAGATTTCGTTTATTCCGTAGTGTATTGGACGTAGAAGCATTTGAAGAGCATCCCAATCAAGATGTAACAGTGCTACCTGACGCTACGAAGCTTTGTGTTTACGATGTACAACAACTATTCTCGATGGGACAACGCACGAGCACATTCCAGTTGCAATTCGACCAAGTCGTAAAAGAAGTTATTCTAACGGTCGACAGCAATATAGAACGAGAAGATGTAGAATGCTACGCGAAAGATATCTGGCACGGAATGCAGGAAATTACTATTCATCGGGAACCTCCTTCTAGAAGAATACAAACATCTTTACAAAGGTACCGTTTGGAGATAGACAGCAACCAACCTCAGCTCTACTTTTGCGTTACTTCTGCCCCAACAAAGTTTATTCTTAACAGAACTAAGGAAGTTCTAGGCTACCCTGATCTGCTAGGTTTTAAATACGTAGCGAAAATAATATCGTCAGCTCATGGATTAGCGTTCGCGCAAAAACTTATATCCTGTCAGCAACTCTTCGACTACGACTCGGACTACTTCGTTGAATGTAAATTAATTAAGAAACAAAACGACGAAATATTTTATTACATACAAGATGTGTTTCATCGTGATTTTACATATATTAGAAGTAAACTAGAATATTTCGCATTCGATTTGCCTAATTCTTCATTGGAGTACGTACGCCTGATAGATTACTGTACGAATGACACTACATTTAACGCTAAAGAATTGAACTGGCGAAGTACGATAGTTGGAATTACGACGGTACCAATTCAACTGTGTTTAGACCAGCGTGGTATCCAGGTGACCAGACGATGTGAGGGTGATTTTTTCACAGGCGCTTATTGGTCGGAGCCTTCTGGAAATTGCTCGGAAAGTATCGAAATCCCTGAAAGAACCTACAAATTACATCAGCTTCTTGGTAAGAACTTAACCAGCGAGATATTCGTAAATATTACGCGCGAAACCGATGATTTTAGACAACTCTCTTCCGTTGACATCAATCTACTTGCCGATGGATTGAAGAATATATTTACCGCACCAAGTATTGCAAACTTCGAAGCAAATTTCTTCCGCGTCGTTAACAATATTATACAAAGCAATTCTACAGCGCTAAGAGCATCGCAAGAGCAATTGAATTCTACGGACAAAATTTTAGATTCTATTGACACTTTTATTCTAAGCATGGCTAAGGATATCTCGAATTTGTCGACCATTATAGACAGTAATCTATTAACGCAGATCAGTTATCCCTTCCTCAGTAATGTCATAGGTTTGGCGATCTACAATAACGGGCAGAATGATTTTTCCAACTTTACAATAGTCAATATACACTGGAATCAAACCTTTACGGATTTAGCAACTGAATACCTAGAATTGGCAATTTATATTCCCACGAAATATCTTGAAAATGTAACAACAGGTTTTACTGATGAAGAACGGACAAATTTCAAAATCGTCAATACCATATTTTACAACGATGATTTATTCAATGATTTTACCGAAAAAAATCGTTCAGCTGGCAGCAGAGTGATTGACGTGAACATTCCAGGTGTGGAAGATAACTCAGATATTCCAGTATATCTTTTATTCCGTTCGACAATGGATGCTATTGATACGACTTGCGCGTATTGGGACTACGGCCAACAAAAGACGGGAAAATGGTCGACAAGTGGTGGAAGAAACGGGAAATTGTACGATAATGAATCTCTAATGCAATGCGTCTTCGATCACATTACCCATTTCGCCTTGCTTGTTTTGAATGAAAATATCAGAATAAAAGAAGAAATTGACCTTATGATAGAAGTAAATCCATTAGACTTGTATGATCTACCGCTAACATTAATCACGTTGGTTGGTTGTACACTATCATTGATAGGACTCACAATAATTCTGTTGACGACAATATTGTTTAAAGGCTGGCACAAAAAACGCCTAAGTACAATTCAGTTGGGAATTAGCATGTTAATCGAAATAATCGCTTTATATGTAGCTGATTCGAAGACGCTGGGAGGATCAGCATGTCGAGCAATGGCTGCAGTGCTCCACTACATCGTTGTGTCAAAATTTGTGTGGATGTTGATAATAGCGCGGATTCAATATCTTAAGTTTGTGAAAGTCTTTGATGGTTTACAAACTAAATCTAGTCCCATTATCCATGGGTGCCTTGGCTGGATTCTACCTATGTTGCCAGTTACATTAGGCATATTAATTTTTCCTGAGAGTTACCAATCAGGATATTTTAATGTTTGCTACGTCAAACACTACGCTCTATATTTCTTCATAATTCTTCCAATCTCGATCATTATTCTAGTGAATATTACAATTTTTGTGGTGGTAATGATAACAGTTTCCAGGAGCAAAGGTCGAGATTACGGAGCTGATATGCAACAAATTCAAATTCGTCTGGGAATTATGCTGCTGTTTATGTTGGGGATCACGTGGACTTTCGGAGTCCTTGGAGAATTTTTACCCTGGAGTTGGATTAAACTAACCTGCTTGTGCGCGTTCTGTTTGTTGGGCTCTATACATGGATTCATCTTATTTATTTTCACGGTCCTTTTGGACGAAGCCACGAGACAATTCTGGATTGGCTTGTTCAAGTTTAAATTTTACCGATATGGACATTCTAAAGTATCCACAACAAACGAAGCCTTGTTTACACCTGATTTAAACTAAGTGTAGAATAAAACCAATCTTATATAGAGAAGTTCGGGTCATTCCTTATGTATAGGTTGATAAGAATCTACTCTTTGTTAGTTTTTCGATTACAATATGTAGCATAAAGTGTGAAAATATGTTTGTTGCATAAAAATCATAAAATAAACAAACATATTTTGCAGAACACTTAGCGAGGACTTTAATAGATACATTCAAAGCATTGCGTTAATACAAAAAACTAAACTGGTTAAATAGCAATGTATTATGTAATTTATTGCTAATAATAAAGTTTGTGGTTATTCAAACACTTTTTTAGTACCAATATATCCTATTCATGTTCACATTAAGAATCTAACGTCTCTACGCCGGGTTAAATAAACATGCGCGTTATTTAGAACAAAAAACAATAAAAGAATTTATGAAAACGCAAACATAATATAGTAAACGACTTACCGAATATACGCAGATGGCTGAAAAGAAATCCGAAAGTGAGGACTTCAAAACCTGTATCATAGTCTCTTTGAGACCCGTCCGTTGCGGCGTATATATCGGCTTATACGCAGAAACAGATCGTTCTACATCTAGTGATGTAATATTCGCGTGCTTAAAGTGGTCTTTGCATTTGTATAACGGATCTTCCGCAACATTGTTGTTAAAAAGATGGCGTAATCTATAAAAATCGACATTTTTACGTAATATAGTATTAAATTTTTCTCGAACAGAAACACTTCTTTCGTCACCTAAAATATGTAGCACTGTTTGTACACCACCGTCCATATTAGTTCGGACACCTACGAAAATGTTGTAAACTCTACTAAAAGATAATATAATTGCGTTTATATATAAATAACATATTTATATTAGGTCCTTTATGAAATTTATAACCAATTGTACGGGCAAACTTCCAAGAATATCGATTAGAGAATGATTAAAGACCTATTATATTTTATGACCCAATATAGTAATTTTCAGAATAATCCTCATCGGCACAAATAGGATTATTTTTGGGTCAATACTGCAGGTAATAAATTTACAATACTCTTTGGGGTGGGAGCAGGCGACCCGAAAGTTTATTGTGTATTGATAAAAGCTTTAGTTTCTAAATAAACCTGCTTGTGCGTGCGTTAGTGTTAATAGCGTATCTTTTTGTGTGAACCTCATTAAAGTTATTAAAATGCCGAGAGGAAAACCGACAAGTTTAGAAAACAGCTCTGTAATTGTTGCTTTTCATCAAGAAGGTTATTCAGTGCGTCAAATTTCCGAAAAAATACATGTTAATAAATCGACTGTTAGTGATATCATTCGGAGACATCAACGCCCGGGCAGTTTAAGAGATCGGGCGCGTTCAGGTCGTAAGAGAATAACAACTCACGCCGACGATGGGCGTATAAAATTGCTGAGCAAGCGAAATAAAAGACTGACAGCACCAGAAATCGCCGCTGAAATTAATCGCGACCGTGCAAGAATAATTTCTGTTACTACAGTGAAAAGAAGATTAAAAGCTGCAAATCTTCACGGCCGCATTGCAACAAAAAAAACCCTACCTCAACGGGGAAACAGGCAAAGACGGCTACAGTGGGCAGAAACACGTAGAAATTGGATAGTGGATGATTGGAAAAGGGCGCTATGGACTGACGAGTCAAAGTTTGAGGTGTTCGGACAATCAAGGCGCGTTTTTATAAGAAGAGCGAAAGGCGAAAGAATGTTGCAGGATTGTGTAGTGCCAACTGTCTAGCAAGGAAGAAATTCCGTGCTTGTTTGGGGTTGTTTTTCCTACGCCGGTACAGGAGACTTGAAGCAAATCGAAGGTATTTTGCGAAAAGAAGGTTATTTAGAAATACTGCAAGAAAATGCAACACCATCGGGGCAACGTCTAATCAAAAACTTTGTATTCATGCAGGACAACGACCCCAAACACTCAGCCGTGATATGTAAAAATTTCTTAAATGAAGAAAGATAATGGCACTTTACAAATAATGACATGGCCACCGGTGGAACATTTTACAAGAGGAATGGACTAATAAGCCAAATAGAGTCTTTGAAAAACTAGTGGAGCAGATGCCTCGGATCGTGAATGCTGTTCTTCGCGCAAAAGGGAGTTTCTTTGATGAACGGAATGTCTAAGAAGTTTTTGTTTATTTTTCGTTAGAATTACTTTTTTTACTTTTATCCTTTAATTTTAATCGCTATTAATAAAATGCAATAAAAATTTTAAGTTTTGGAAAATGAGTTTGAATATTTTCTCGTTTTTTTTAGCCGAATACGTTTCGGTGATTTAAGAAAAACCGCTTTCATCTGTGCTATTAATTAATCCACATGCGGATAACAATTTCGTATAGTGTCTGCTACAAGGTGTAAAGCATGAAGAAGACATGTTATGTGCAGCAAATTCGATTTAGCAGCTTTGAATAATTGACCTGTGCGAACCATAACCGCGGCAGAATCGCAGAACCATTGCTTTGGTAAAATTTCAAAGTTGTCTAGTGTTCTAATGCATTGTGAACACCTTCGGCAATACATTTTTGCTGTCTTTTACAGGCTAGCAAATAAGGGCGTGACGGTCTTTTCAAGGTCATTGTTCGTGCTACAATCGATACTACGGATTTGTTATTAATGTGTGTAGTTTCATTTATAGTTAGCCACAACCGTTAATTTTTTTACTGCGGTTTTCACATAATTCTCGATCTTCTCGGGCAATGACGGCAAATACCTACGTAGCGTCTGCGGACTTCGTAGTTCCCACGTGGGATTGTATTTCTTGCAAAACCGACGAAACATTGTTTGATGTTTGCAAAACAGTATATTGCACGCACTTAACATCATCGTTAAACCACATAGAAATTCTTCATACGATCTCCTTCCGGTTTTTTTTGCGGTTTTGTGTGTTGCGCTATTTACATGGTCCCTACAAATATATGGTTTCCAACATAATAAACTTTTATCGCAAAGTAAACACCTGATTTCTTTACCATTATATATATTAAGTCTGGAAATTGCCATAAATACGTGTCTACCCTGTCAGCAAACAGGCAAGTTGATGCATTTCTACGCATTTTCCACATTTTTAATACTTTCCGTTCAATTTCGACACTCATCAACTTCGCACGGCGATATGTATTACACATAACACATAGGGAAGTGTCGACATATAACGAAGCAGTTCCGCATCCCCCCAACCTCTCGAGGTGAAACGCCACTGGAAAGCAAGCGAGAATATTGCGCTCTAATGATTAATCGAAGTTATTCGTTAAAAGTATTATGGGTTGTAGAAATTCTTTTGTTTTTATTTTCTGGTTATACCAGATATCAGCGATCAACTCCCTTATTTTAAATAGCCTTCTTTATTGCATATTTGCATATTACTACATGACAACTTCGTCAGGTTTCCCTGTTCCTATCTTTTATCGTATTTCATTTACTTTGAAAAATTAGAATATTTTTCCATTAGCACAACTTTATATTTCAATTTACTACAGAGTGGTTTAGATAAAACTTAAAGTTCAAAAGCATCTAAAGTTGAATCCATCGTTGATTTCATATTACTACCTAAATTAAATTCTGAATTGACCTGTATACTACCTATTTTTAAAGAATTTTTAGCAAATTCAGTTTTGAAAATAGTTTGGGTCAATATCATCTCAATAGCCATGGGAAGCTTGGGACAGCTTAAACCATTCTGTGAGATTGTGAAAATCAATTTTATTCAAATTCAATCGATATTTTTAACAGAACTTGCCAGATATTCAGTGGTAGGTCATCATTTTAAGCCCACATACAGAGTGGCGAAGTGTAAAAAAACCTCACGCACCATCGCAGAAGAGCTATTTTATCGCCTGCTCCTGACCGTGCTATATTACTGCAGTGCACTTTATTGCATTCGTGCATTCCTGCTATTTCCACAAGAGGAAATTCATGAAAACTCCAGGTATTTTACCGAATCCGACATTTTGCTGAAACTAGCGTATCTCTGCATGTACATTTTTAAATTGTTGGAGGTTGCGGCGGTTAGGGAAAAGCTGCAGTTACGGATAGGAAAAATCAATGAGAATGGCGGTCATTGTGTTTTCCTGAATTGCATAAATACGTGGCTTCTAATAAAATCGTTGTTCAAGACTTTCTGTCCCTTTTCAAGGAACGCTGTTTAAAGTTCACTGACTGGTTGACAAAGTACTTTGGGGAAGACAATCCTGAGAGATTTGCATGGATCCAACGTGCTTTCCGTGCTCAAGCTCCACCAGAATTCATCAATTTCAGGAGGAAGAGAGTCTAATTGAACTTCTTTGCGACAACAATCTGAGAACAAAATTTGCTTCTTCCAGTTTAATGGAGTACTGGATATCAATAAAAAATGAATATCGGTCTCTGAGTTCGAAAGCTGTGAGTATCCTTATTTCCCTTCGGACAACCTATTTACACAAAACCGGATTTTCTATTGTTGCTGTAATAAAGAGCAAATATCGCTCAAAAATCGATGTAGAGCGTATTTGCTTAACTTATCACCTAACGACTTCTTCTTGTTCCCTTTTGGCAAAAACAAATTGCGCGGTGAGCGGTTTTCAACAGCGACCGAGACGAGGGTGTTGAAGCGTGTTTCTGAGATACCTACTTCGGATTGGAATAAATGTTTCAACGATTGGTTTCTTCGAATGCAAAAGTGCTTAAAACTTAAAGACGGATATTTTGAGAAACAATAATGTGTTTGTTTTTGGGTAAAATATCTGTTTTTTTCTTTTACCAAAAATTGTTAGGGTTCTCCTATGTAACACATTATTTATGTAACACATTACAATAAACAATTTTCGTCTCAAAACCTTTGCTCTATCTCTTACAAAATTGCAAAAATTAATTTCATCCGCGAATTTTAACTACTTAAATATCCTCACAAAGAGAAAGAAAACTGCGTAAAAATCCAATATGGTGTCAATTTAAAATAAAATAAAAAAAACCTGCTATCAATTATTTCGAAGGACGTTATCTTAAATTTCAAGTCATTCAGGGATATAAGAAGAACTACGAACGCTTGAGAGAATCTTGGACTAAGTCATATCTACCGGGGTAGTCTGAAAAGTTTATAGCCTCACATAGAAACAAGAATTTTTTTGTCAAAGTCGAGTTTATTTCTCAACATAATCTCCATGTAAGTCTATATCTATATATTTAAATGTTTGTAGAACAATTTAATTTAAACTTTAACATATATTATTGTTTTAATTATTCCTCATTCTTATCATTTAACTTTTTGCCGCCTTCCAAATTAATTTCATGCTTACTTTCAAAACGCTCATAAAGCTTATGTTTTGATCGTATGAAATGTCTAATAATGAACCGAAAATTGGAAACGGTGAGTGGAATTCCCATAGACCGTACACTGCAGCGGAGGTTGAGACGCGCTATAGTTCTAGATTTATTCAGTTTTGTGACAGCAGATTTCTCCCTACCGCGATTTGAGCACGTGTGATGTTTAGCATTTCTACGTAGTTCTTTTAGTTCTTACTCAGAGCCAGGATCTGATTTCATCGTTCCTGAATCGGTTCAGAATTAATTCTGTGTCTGTTGAAACAATCTTGAAAATAGCTCAACAGTTGTTGGACCTCCAATTTCCTTTGCGCATACTCCTCGCGGTTCCGAACTGATTCCAACATCTATTGTAACAAAGCTATAGCTTCGTTAATTCCTACTAATTGTCGGCGTCACGGGTCCCGTAACTATTTGTAGTGGCATTTCGCCGCAATTGGCAATTATTTTATTTTCTTTATTGCATAGAAACAATTGAATATATGGTCAATCTAGCCTTAATTTCTTTAGATATTGTTTCTAAAAAAAATTAACAAATTTCAAAGGCAGTTTTTATGGGACTTGGAAATTGGTGAAAATCAATCTGTGCGATGTCTGCGCAATATGACTTTAAAAAATGTAGAAGTGCCAGCCACGTGTGGTGCTTGTAAGCGGGCATTCAGCAAGTTCTCACATATTTATTTTCGAAAATATTAAGCTAACAAATGACGACTTTTACTCTTACCGCACAATGCAGACATAACGCAAAAGAGAAGCAACAAATTGACCGACAAACACTAGCATTACAGATAAAGCTCTAGCTGTTACCAGATCAATGAGGACAGTACGGAGCAGCAAGATACAGATGCGGCGAGTACTTGGGAAAAAGGAGCCGTATCATTTGCTTGCCTGTCTGATGGTGATGATGTGTCTTCCGCTGTACCAAACAGCGACGATGACTGTTTACTTTGATAATTTTGTATAATTTACAATGGTTATTTTTATATGAATTTCAGACTGCAGGAGAATTTTATTGTAACCAATTTTAATTTCTAATAAATATTATTTACAGTTTTCCTTTTAAATAAATTTTCAAAAATAAAGTGCAAAGTTTCATGAAATATTTTATTCGGTCTACAGCAACAAATGTGGGATGTAATAAACATAACTTCATAATTGAAGCAAAAAAAAAAACACAAAAGTAGGCAATCATCATTAAATGAAAGCAGTAATCGCTGAGAATTCTTCGCAGAAAAGTCAATTTCATTTCACATAAAGTTCCGAGTTAGATTTAAAGATCCTAAAATGAATACGGTATCCTAGTCGTAATAATAACCATTAAGTTTAATCACATTTTTTTACAATTATCGCTGTGTAACGGATTTCAGGGATCGAAGTCTGCAAAATTAGCTTGATAAATATTATGATGAATGATGAAGTACCAGAACTCATAAATTAGTGTATTTTTTAGTAGAATTAGAATTTAGAATGATTCTAAACCAATACATCAATACATATATATATATATATATATATAATTATAGACATATTTTCTTGTCATTATCAACAACATGGCCTCTAATCTTTTCATTAACTTCCGTTTGACGCAACCAGAGTGTTTATTGTTATAATATCAATCTTAAATGAACCGTTTAGTAGTTGTAGCAATAATAGAAAGCGAAATATTCGTAAATAAAAATTATTTATTCAAATTTAAATGTATCGCACAACTTTACTCGGTATTGGGTCATCCCATCAAGTGAGCACCACAATCTATTTAAAACCGCAATTCCTTGTGTACGTAATTTTAAAAATACCCTTCAAGACCACGTGTGTACGGATAAAGGAAAACATTATTAGATTTCCTATTCGCTGAATAAAGTAAGCTTGAAACGTGTAAACCTTCTTTATCACCACGTGCTCACCCTCGAGGAATATAGAATAGACTACCGCTCTAACCTAATTTTTTCCTCGCAGACTACCTGGCTGTAACGTGAAAAATACGTGATTTGCAACTTACGCATACACATATGCTTCGCAAGTAATCCTTGCAAAATCAGGAGGCCGAATTTTGTCGAAGTCGCTGTCGGATCAGAAGAAAGAAAGAAAAAGGGAATAGCACCGCACGAATAGGCCGTTAAATAGAGTAAAACGAAAGCGCACCGCGAACCGCGACGTCGCTCCTACGATCAAGCTCCCGCGAACTTCGAAAACGAACTGAAAATAGTCCGTCATACTCCAGAACATTTATAGATATGCTGTTTCGGGTGCGTTTTCCTCTGTGTTTTGGCGTGTCGTTGATCGGTCGTGGTTGCTTCTTAGAAGGTGATATTTTTGTTGGCAACCGAGTTCTTTTCTAGAAAAGTACGTTGTCTGGTTGGGTAAAATTCGGGACATACCTGCTCCGAAGGGGTACTGCCACTCTATATATTTAGAATGAAGATTCATTTGTTCACCGTTAAAATGCATTCGTTTCAATAAGCCTCGATTCTAGTACCTACGGCGAAAAGTAACGTAACATGAGGAAGTATGTTGCAATATTATTTCTACTCAATACCAACTTGAGCTAAAATTTTTAATGCGTGTATGTAAGTTAAATCAAACACCTTGAGGTGTCACTCACTGATCGGATTGAAACATGGCAGATTTGTAGGACCCAGACCCAACCAGTGTTGTAAAACGTCACTTTCCGTTTCGGCGGAATCTCACGTTTAGCGTGTGAAAGCTATCCCTGAAAACCGTTATTACGAATAAAAGAAAATTATGTAACCCTAAATATCCCTTCTATACGTCTATCAAATTAGCCCAGATGAGATTTTTTTTTGCGACTTCTACCATTGTCCCCCCACCCTTTTACACGCCACGAAAAAATTAAAGGCATGGTATGAAACTGTATATTTATCTATAGCTTTCTTATAAAATGAATTTGAATGATGTAAATGTTGAATTCTTCTTCATCACCCGTTTACAAATTTCGTTACTGTGGTAGTAGGTTGAATTACATACATATGTAGGTAAAATGAAAGCTCATTATCTTATTTCATGCTTTATTGATGGTTGAATTGGTAATATTTTATAGATTGCATTCAAGAAACAAACGAAACTAAAAACAAAATGCAATTTTATTGTATGTACAGGAAAAAAATACAAAAATAAATAAATAAAAGGTTATTCTGGACTATTATAACATACTGAACATTATTTTTTTTTTCATCGAAAAAACCTCCTTTGCTGTTAATCACCGCTCGAACTATTCTAGGCATTCTTTCGATAAGTTTTGTTAAAACGGATTGTGGAATATTAATCCATTCATGTTGCAGAATATTCCGTAAATGTTCTTGTGAAGTTGGGCATATTTTTCGGATCCTCGAAAGCAACCGGTGCTGAGGAATGGAAGTAATTCGAGAAAACTTCTGCGAACACATCAACGATGTCTTGTGGTTTTGTAAGTTCTTGATTGTTGCTTAACATGCAGCCAGGTATTTCCCCTATCTGCAACGTATTTCAAGAAGATCAGCGGGTCGCTAATAAATTTTAGATTGCTTTGCGGTTTGATAGTTTTTATATGCAATGCGCGTTTCACGCTTTGCAATAGAGCGTAATCTGTTGTATTCATTACGGTCAAAGGAAGACCTACTTCTTTTCCATTCTCTGAGGTAATAATTTTTCAGGTGTAGTAGTTTTTTGATATCCGCTGTATACCAAGGCGGGGACATACGTTTAGGAGATTTGACCTTTCTGACAGAGCGATCGATAGCTGAGTACAGTTTACAGAAATGAGATACAGCCACTTCAACATCCGTGATAGAATTCAAAAAAGACCAATCGATGTCAATCATGTCTCTGTAGAGTGTGGCGAAGTTAGCAGTGCGAAAATTGTAACGAATATTGTTGTTCGATGGGAACTTAGTAGATCCAAGCCAACACTTAGTGCTGGGTGATGCACATCTTCCAATACTAAAAGATCGACATCACTTAAAATTGCAAAATATTAAATCTAGCAGTCTTCCTCCAGCGTTAGTAATATTATTATATTGTTGTAGGTTAAGTGTAGCCATAAAGTTAACAAGAGAAATACACTTCTTGTCAGCAGGGTTACCATTTGCTGAGTTGAACAAATGGTAATCAAAATCAACTGCGGACTCTTTAATGTCGCCTTTCGGTTTCGGATACAAAAATTCATCCAAATTTTCTTTTGTAACCCGAAAAGTCTGTAGCAAGACACTATCGTAAAGTGAAGTATCACCAGTGAAGTAAAGCAACGTCAACACAAATGTATTCCACACATTTATAAATGTTATTCTGCGAATTAAAAAAAAAAACGAATATCAATAACGACACACATGTACATGTATGCTAAACGCATCACAATTTGATAACAAAAGAAAGAGATCGCTTTTGTTATCGTCGGAAACATTTCCGATAGTCTTATCGTTTCCTTTTAGTAAAGCGCTTGTGTAAGTTTGTCAATGAATTGAAATGGTAAATAACGTACAACGGGTGTACTACTTTCAATGTTTAATGTATTAAAACTTTTGAATTTACACCTAACGCTTTTATACGTCCTTGCATATGTTGTTTGGAATATTCTCAAGGCAGATTTTGTTTTTAAATTTACTTTTAGTATATTATATAATGCTTCTTAGTAATTAGCATAACACGCAGATTCATAAATATATATCCGCGTTAAGGCATGTTATGTTGTGTAAACACTTCACTGCAAGTGCCGCTTTTTTTTAAATGAAAGACACTTTCCAACCACTAGTTTTGAAGGACGAAGATCGTATTTACTTCTACAGAGTTTCCCTAATAAGTAATCCCACATTAAAAAAACAATACCAGGTATAGAAAATGTAATACCTTTGAATATAATTTATCGTATCTTTCATTATTTATGGGGGAAAATATATCTATATTTTTGCATTAAATTTAATTTACTTTCTTGTGTAAATGCTACAGATACCATAATCTTTACAAAGTACATGTTTGATAATATTTTAGGAAAAATCCCAGGGTTGTCACATTAAATTAACAGAATACAGCAATACCGGTTATCCAAAGTCGGAGGAACATTCCGTTTGCTTTGCATGATAAGTTAAGGGAAGCTTTGAATTGTTTGGAGGAAAAGCATATTATCTCTAAAGTCGATTATCCAATGGAATGGGTAAATAGTCTCATGCTGGTAGAGAAGCCAAATAACCATCATTGGCCCTTGCAAGCAAACTATAGGGCGCCTTGAATTCGTTTTAATTCCAATGTTTGTTGTAGCGTCATTTCATCTAGAATTATTGGGCCTTTTATCTGTGAAGGTTCCTCTACCAATGAACTTTATGTGAGAAATTTTGGACAGTTTCTTAGATGAAATAGATCTTGTAAGCAGGGGAAATTATTATTTTTCAGCAGGAGAGAGCACCTGCTTGTAACTACAGAGAAACTATTCGTCTTCTAAACAATCTTTTTATCAACAGATGGATTGGAACTGATGAACCGATTTCATAGCTTTCAAGATCGGCTGACTTTACCCCACTCGATTTTTTCTCGTGGGGTTTTCTCAAAAATTGTATTTATTTGAAGCAATACGATAATGTTGAGGCTCTCAAATATGTAATTCGAGTAGAACTACATTTTTATTTTGTTTTATAAATTATTTAAAAAGGCCGTAGCTTTTTGACCGATTTCACTCGGGTTGAATATAATAATTTATATTTGAAACTTCTCTAAATTCTTCAAAGAAATTATTTTCTATTGCTATGTACCAAACTCTTATTAAGAAATTTTAAAATTGGTAAATGGTAAATATGGCCAAGACTCTACATCTACACATTTTTGTGAGAACTTGTTTTAATCCTCAATTTGTCCCACAGCAGATCTATTCAAAAACGCAAACAATCGTGTGGAAAAAATATCTTATCGAATAGATAATTTTGCTGTACAGTCACATATTTACCTACAGACAGCTGCATATTTTCCTTCCACTTGAAATTCGAAACCAGTTCTTCAATGTCGAACAGATACGTTTAAGCATTATAGTAGTTTTCCAAATGACTACCCTGCAAGCTAATGGATGTATTTGGTTGAATACATTATCGTATTCTTCAACTCTTCATTTTTACAAACAAAACTCGCAACAAACGCGGAAGACAAGGTACAAGGTCATCAAATCGACTTTCTAAGAGTGTTTATAGTTATCGTAATAACAATTTGGCTGCGTGCCTCGAATTTGCCGAGTGATTGTAGGAAAATAACTTTTGAGAGGAAATAGTGTAAATTTCAAGAAGACAAAACCTTATGTACAAACAGATCAAAATAAGCAATGCATGTGCGTTGTTACGAAAAATCGACGACCTAATTACCACACTATTAAAGGTAATTTACATGGTGAGGTCCTAAAGTATCCTTACCACACTAACGACAAATGCTGGCATTCCTAGAAAAAGCAGGTCGATTGGTGTTTTTTGGGGATTTTACATCTGGAACTGATGCTAACTTGCTTGTCTTAAATAAAACATCCAACATAATTATATCCAATAATTCTAACCTTCTGTACACAGCGAACGGATTTAGTATCCATTACTGGAGAGTTCCTCATTTCCAATTACACTAACCTTATAATCTGGCTGACTTGATTGAGGTTTGTCTTTCTTCTGCATATTTGCAGTTTCATGGTAAATACTACGAGGAGGTCTGAGGCGCAGCTATGGGATCCGCTCTGTCTCCTGCCGTTGCCAATGTCTTCATAGAAGTAAGCCCTATTATCTCACAACCTTAAGCCAAAGTTACCATCAACCCTTCTCCACAGGAACTCCCTTTAACTAATGCTATCTACGCGTATCTACCCTACATTCCAGGTATCACCGATCGTATCAGCAATTTCAAGCCCTCAGACTATTTTCCAATCCAAGACCGCAATCATCTGAAAGCCCCTGGTGTCTACCAGATTCCATGTTCGCATGATAGTGTGCACATCGGTGAAGCAGAGCGATCCGTGAGCACTCGCTTTACCGAGAAAGAGTATTGTACGCGGTTGTTGCGTGTAACCTGGTCACCGCTGCCTGAGCACAGACTGGAAACTTGCCACCAAATCCGATGTAGTCTACTCGCATCTTGTCTTGCAACCCTCACTGTTGCAGTAGAAAAATCCGTGAATCTATAAAGATTTGTAAGCATCCCAACAATTTAAATTACCGGAACACATACTCCCAATCAATCTGCAGTAACAGATCTGAAGATGTCCCATAAGAAGTGAGGACGAAACGACGGCAGAAGCTACGACGACGAGGCTCCAATCCGGAAAGAGTATTGTGAATACCACACGTACTTTAACAAAAGAAATATTACGATTTGCGGCAACCAAAATTTCGACAATCTGTTCTCGTTTTTATGCCAACACTATT
This sequence comes from Marronus borbonicus, assembly GCA_902655005.2. Lineage (NCBI taxonomy): Eukaryota > Metazoa > Arthropoda > Insecta > Coleoptera > Scarabaeidae > Marronus > Marronus borbonicus. The sequence goes on from LR737389.1 coordinate 9,039,675, forward strand.
AAACTGACATTTTTCGCACGGCTAACTTCAGTTCAAATTACAACTGACTACATTTTCAATACTATTAAACAGACTCGTGTTTTGTCGACCCAGGAGACCGGTAAGCAACACGAACCCTTTCTCATGAGACGAGTGTATCTAGTCGCTGCAGAAATTTAGCCACCTTTCCTACCTTGCCCATCACTGTCAGCAAGCAAATAATTTCTCGGTTTGGTAAGTTTCAAACCGTTTGCATCCGCTTCCGGTTTAATGAAAAATGTCCCACGGTAAAATTTTTTTGGAAAATTTGATTCTTGCCCAAAATAGGGACTGTCAAGATTTTGGAAATATATTTCTGTTTATCTTGCACAACAAGTTATAGTAGTCGTTATCGTTAATGACACGGTATGTTTATTTGTTTACTTACATTATTATTAAAACTCCTAGAAATCGATTAAAATATTAAGTAAGATCTCAACAAAATTTTAATGTGTTAGTGGGAACTTTTTTCTATTAACTCTATCGAACAGCAGTTTTGAGGTATTGCCAGAATTCATGCATCATTAAATTTTTATTTGTTGATCTTCAACGATCGTTTTCATGACGTCGCGCGGTGCATTAACGAGATTAAGTTAATTGGAGTACACACTTTATATGTGCTTGTATTCAAGATAGTTATTTACTTGGATTCAAAAAAGCCAAGGTTGTAAATGAATACTTAGTAATTAATTTGCTTTCTAAGTTTAACACAACGCTTAGAAATTACGCTAATGTGTTGTGTTACTGTCGCGTGCTAGTTCAATGGCAATTACATTTACCTTATCTTTGTTTTAATCTTCTCTAAAGCAATTTATTATAAAATCAATTTTCTATTTTCGATCAAACTAGACTTTGGTTCCTAACTTAACGAAGGCTTCGCTTCTGGTTAGAATCCAAAATACGAAATTATGCTCGTATTTGTTAACGACCTTCAATTTTCTTGCAGAGAAACCATCTATGTGCGTTGTACTTGGCAATAGAGTTTATCGACACCCGCGGAAAGAACTTCACAACTTGCCGAAACCGGACATTCGATACCAAAGCGTTCCGATATTTCTTTGCGACTTTCCGAGTGCCAAAAGCTCAAAACTCTTCTGTTTTTATATCTATTAGATAGACCCAGTGAAGCTATCTTTTCCTATTTTGGAAAGAGGTCGTCGATGCGGTAACCGTAGTACAAGATTATCACAAAGTAAGTGGTGAAAAACAAATGACGAAACTTATGCATCCTTTTTAAAAATACCACAAAAATATTAGACTATCAGTACTATCGCAGCGTTTACTTTCCAAATCGGCTGTGATACTGCCACAGCAAGGAAGAGAACACATAAATTTTATTTATTCATTTCTTCGGTCAGTAAATGAAATGTTTTGGGAATTATATTACACATACTCTATTAAGTGCCTTTTTTAGGAATTAATATTATTTAAATAAAGTTTATTGTCAATGGATAATAAAGTTTACTGTTATTTATTAAATAGTTTTTATTGTTACAAATAAGTTCTTTTTGCCTCTGAGAAATTTGAAAAATATTTACCTACACAAAAAATTTCGATAGCTATTAGAAAACTATCGATAATTTACGTAGTAGTCGACACCGATCTTTTATCATCATCAAAATAAACATTAACAATTAACAATTTGTTGGATCATTTGATCAATAATAAATGCAGCAGGAGGGATGAATAAAAACATTTTTCTTTATTCGTTATAAATAGAGTGCAACATTCTCGCTTGCCTTCCAATGGTGTTTAACCCCGAGAGGTTGAGGCTAGCAGACGGCATGTCAGCACTTCCCGGCCTTCTATGCTGTGTGCTATGTGTAATACATATCGCAGTGCGAAGTTGATAAGTGCCGGAATTGAACGGAAAGCATTTAAAGCGTTGAAAATGCGTAGAAATCCATCAACTTGTCTGTTTGCTAACAGGGTAATCACGTATTTATGGTAATTTCCAGACTTAATATATATAATAGTAAAGAACTCAAGTATTTAGTTTCAGAGAAAAGTTTATTATGTTGGAAACCATATATGTGTAGGAACCATGCAAATGGCGCAACACAAAAATTAAAAAAACCGGAAGGAGACCGTATAAAGAAGTTCTATGCGATTTAACGATGATGTTAAGTGCATGCAATTGCAACTGCAATTACATGCACTTTTAATTGCATGGGATGCAATTACATGGGATTACACGATGGGGTTAGAAGCAGCATTCTATTATTTTAAACATTTTGAAAAAAGTAGGTGCAAATGCAATTCCAAAATCTTCAAGTTGCAGCAGATTTAAAAACTATTAACGACAATTACGTTCCAGTAGCCGACGCAATAAAAAAAATTCGTGTGAAATTGTTGATCACCTACAAACAGCGATGTCGATTTTCCGTCCGTTTCCGGCCGCGTTCGACGAGATTCAGAAAACTTC
>LR737389.1:9042127-9075144 GCA_902655005.2 Marronus borbonicus
GGAGATAATCGACGAAAACCGAAGCGATGTCGATTTTTCGTCCGTTTCCGGCGGAGTTTTCGAAAACTTATTCTTATCTCTTCTCTTATTGTTTTTTATTCTAATAACGCGCACGTTTATTTCGGTTAACCCAGTGCAGTGACGCTACTGCTAGGCAATCAACTTGTTGCGCTCTAGTTATAAACATATATGTCATTAGACTTTGTGTATATATATATTTCAGAAACCGCGCATTTCTGAAATAGTAACGTACGCTTCTGTAGGCCGCAGTAACTCAACGTGTAACCGTCTCCAGAGGCGAAACTAACTGAGCGGGAAGAAGTTGATCACGGTAACTAAGCATGTGAACCATGCCCGAGGTGAAAATCAACTGCAGTAGGATACGTTCAATTTTAGCCACTCATGTCCATTGCATATTTTGCTTTTCTTGTAATAAACTAAAGTAGTCTCTTTAATTACCTTGAAATTATCTTATAGTATAGTTATGCAGCTGTAAAATAACGAAGATTCAAATTTTTGAAATAATCCCCTAGTTCAAGCAAAACACTGTTTTGGATGGACATCTAAGGTTTCTAAAGTATGTCAACGATACTAATATCAAGTAAAGTATTTTATTTAGTATCAATCTAAACATTTTTAATCAGCACTACTCTAACAAGTGAGACTTATAGTCAGTAAAGTTAAGCAATGAAACTTTATAAATAAAATTTATTTAAATATAAACTGCTAATATAACACATTATCTTGAATGCATAAAATAGTCTATAGCAGTAGAAAAGGCGGCAAATCCAGCTGCACCAAAAATTCCAGCTTTAACCCCAGCTAGAAAATAAATATTGTTATATATAATGAATTGAGGCAGTAGGTAATATAGCCTAGCTCTCTATCACCCAGGAAACACTATCACAAAACTCTAACAACTGTTTTATGATTTATAATCAAATGCAATACGCTTTAAAATCCTGCACATATATTATTTATCAAATTTAAAACAAACAAGAAACTATCTAAATAATAATACCTCTCAATCCTATTAGACCACCTGTAACACCGCCTGCATAAGTACCATTTTTCCAATCACTTTTACCTCGACTCTACAAAATTCATTCATATATAACAATGAAAATATCTTATTTCTACTCATCATTACGCTTTCAATTGTGCATTCAATCGCTGAAAACATCAAACCAATTAATGCAAAATTCTTTGCATAGCTTAAAGTTGTGGTTTTCATTTCCTTGAAAACCTGCCTAGCCGTTTGTTGTTCAAGTTCAACCGTTGGTGGTCCCATGCTTGATGAAAATAAACCAATAGCAGCACCTAACCCATATCCTACATACAAAAAATGTATCTTTATTATTTTGTAATATGGCAAATAAAGTTTGAATTACCGATGACACAACTCATAACTGACTTAAATGCACAGCTTTCGAAGGCTGCTTCAACCATTTTCTCTTCGTCAGACTTTAGCTTCACAGGGCCCAAATTTTTGGGTATAATGATATTCTCGCGGTATCTAGTGTTATTTCCTAAAAAAAAATTTGTCAAATTTACCCAATCTTCGTTGGATAATCTGCGTTTTTCTTCGTTGTCCGACATATTATCTAAATTCTTGCTTGTATTAAATGATTATGCGCGTAAAGTGTATAAATATATTTCCTATTAAAGGATTTAATTCATTTTTAATTAAATTTGAAACCAGATCATAATGTTAAAAAATTGTAGGTTATAATTAATTTGAGATTTATTTTCTTTTGTTAGTGTCACCATCTTATGAATTTGCTCAGTAGTTAACGTGCCTCAATATACAGGAAACTGTAAGAACAAATAAAATAAAAAATAATTTTATAGAATCAATATTTATAAAAATAACTAAAAATTGTAGACTACTATCATTTGTTACCTTTTACTTTGTCATATTGTTACGCTTAAACTTTCTTGTTAGAAATTTGTCTGTTGTTATTTAGACCACCATCTGATGTTAACTGTGCGCAATTGAAAGGAAGGTCGGTAAAGCAGGTGTTTTCAAGCGCTCAATACACAAAATACAATATTCTATACGTTAAATTAAAAAACGAAAATATACAAATAACACAAACCACGATAATCTTAGTACACTAAACAGTAATTCTCATTACATGATACAAAATTAATAACGCTGTGAACAAGTTTAATCAACAACAGACAGGGGCGTATCCAGAGGGGAGCGGGGAGGGGCCATCCTATTTGAACATAATATTACGCTTTACATTCAGCAACAAATTGATCAATTTATAGATCAATTTGTCTGGGACTACGGATAATTTCAAAAGTTATTGTGCTAATGAAAGAAAATTCAAAATCACTGAAATAGGGTAAGAGGTAGGTATAGGGACACCTGCTAAAATTGTATCCAAAATAACATGTAGAAATGAAGTATTTTCATCGAGTGGGCCAAGGTTCAGTTAGCTAGACTAAATTTTAAAAAAAGTGGGATTTGTACACCCACAATACTTTTAACGAATAGTTTCAATCAATCAGCCTGTATATAAATAAAAAAAATGGTTTCAATCGTTTATGATCTAAACTATATATCTTTCTGGACGTTATTTAGTCAGTTATCAATTTTTATTCGAACTTCAATGCACAAAGGTAAAACACTACGGAAAAGAATATTTTTGAATTAAAACAAAAGAACCTAGGCATTCCTTCTAGAAAATACACAAAAAATATAGCAAATAACTGTATGTGAGAATTAGGCTTTTTAATGTTTGGTTTCTAAAAAAATTTGTTTCCATTTGCTGCAAATCATTCTGCTCTGGCAACCATATCTGCATATTTTTGAACATATCAAGTCAATTAAATTTTGTAATAAAACTAGTAGCTCCGGGTTTTTACAACTTTTAAATTGAAAATTTTTCGTAACTCTATTAAAACTTGCCCAAATGTAGATTGTGAATATCTTTAGTAGAACGATATTAACGAAAGTGGTGAAAATAAAACATATGTCGAAAAATATAGATATAATTTTATTAGTTTTAGTGGCACAAATGGTAATATAATATATTTTACAAAGGCATCAAATATGCTGATCACAGCCCTCTTGTAAAAGATTGTATCAATGCACAATGCTCTACAAACAACCGAAACCTGGCCAAAGCTACAAACTGTAAAAGTTTATAAAACGGACTCGGCGATTAAATAATTTCAGGGTTGAGTGTAATATTTTCAATCCTACATGTACTGTAGGGTAGGCGTTCTGTGGCAATCTGTGATAAACGATGAAGTTAACCGATAATTACTGCTTGTTTATTTGTACGTATGAAAGGAATTGTGAAATTTTGCAGATTTCTTAAGAAACAAGAAGCAATTAATTTACATTAAAATTATTTCATAGATTGTACTTTTACAAATATGGTCATTACAAATTACCAAAATCATTTTTTACATTTATTACTATTTTTAATCATGCAGATAATTGAGCATTTTTCAGTATTAGGAATTTTATTGTTATAGGTATCCATCCATGTGTTAGCCCAGTTTACCGTTATCAATTTTTTGTTTTATTTTAGATATGGAGGAGATATGTTAGCTTTGTATAACAGAAGAAGAAGGCATGTTGATGTTTTTTGGACTTTATTGTCGAAAAGACATCAACATTTCACAAATTAATTTCTGCGTTGAACAAGTTGCAGAGTTCGTACACCAATTATTTAAAAAAATTAACCAATAATGAGCGGCGTATTAAAAAAAAACAAGATTTGTTGATCACAACGCTTATTTTAACACCTCATGAATTAGACCGCCCATTGACGTCTGTAGATGGTAGACCTAAAACAAGTTTCCGTGATAGCAGCGCAAGGACTAAATGGTGCAAAAGTAGTATGAGCCTTGCCTACACAGCCTCTATGAAATATCAAGAGGAAGGAGGCGTATTTGCTTAAAGAAGTGGAGAACTCTCCAACTACAGCAAAAAAAAATAGGACGTAATGGGAATCTGGCTGAGGTAAACATTTCCCAAAAAAAAATCGAAGCTAAAACACATTCAGGTGCAGCGAATGCTTGATTTTCCTACCAAATATTAATAATAATAATATTAATTGGGATAAATGATTTTAAAAATAGCTGTGTAAATGTGTAATGTCCACATATGAGAACGTATTTTTTTAAGAACGTGATTTTTTGAGGAAAGTATTTTTCTATAGCTTGTATACTTAAAATACTTTAAAATAATATAAAAAAATCAAGCTTTGATTCAAATTTTGACATTCATGCCTGAGAGGGACCCGATTATAACGACCTAACGCATAAAACGAGTTATTTTTATATGCAAAGTTCGAAAAGTATACTGTGAAATACCGTGATGCTAAAGATCAAAGCTGTAATAAACATTGTTCCACATATGTATGAGTTACACAGGTAGGATAACAATATGAAATTTTAATAGTTAATTAGGTAACGTTAATGATATGTGTAGTAATAGATCAAAATACAAGAGTTCAATCAGAAGTTTTCGTTAATTAAAACTAAAAACTAGCCTTGCCTATAACGGAGATCTTTTTGTTTATTTTATTGCGTGAAGTTCGTTATAACCGGATAGTACTGTACTTAGAAAATTAGTGAAGATAACTCGGTCATAATTTAAATCCTTTAGTACTACATTTGAAAGGTTCACAAATAATGCCAACGCTTTGGTGAATTTTAAAAAATATAGGGTGGTACGTATCAGATGAATCATACTGAAATATCTAGAATGTAACATTTCCTGAAAATACAAATATTTCACTCAGTCTCAAATTCCAACAATTAATGTCTTTCAAAAGCTCTTCTCTAGTTGTATCTACGGCCGCTAAATAATTTGATAATTGCTTATTGGTTCTTTTAGTCTGCTCCACGGTAACGCGAATCTTGACTAGGATTTCGTAAGCCTCCGAAAACGTTTTTTCTTTGTCTATGTAGGACAAAGTAAGAACGCGTAAGACGCTAGAGAGATGTTCTTGAAAATTACTAACAGCTACATATTCGCAATTCGCGTCGCAAGATTTGATGACATTTAACGAGGTGTAAGACACTAATTTCGGTTGTTTGCATTTGTTACATTTTAAAACGAAATAGGTGGATGGGTTTAGTGTCGGCTCGGATTTTTCGATCTTCTTCTTTTTTTTAACCGTTCCATTTGCACGACGGGCTCGATTTCTATGTAAATTCGCTTTTAACGCTATCAGCAGTTCTTTTCCCGATACAGTGTTACATAGCGGAAAACATACTCGCTTGACTACCGGGTATATTTGATGAGATAAATAATAATCGACATCCACCTTAAGAGTATCGGATTTTAAGTATTCTTCAACATGATAAACCCTTTCCGACGGTGTTCTTGAAGAGCCATCTTCGCATATTACGTAGGAAACTGTATCGCCTTCTTTCATTTTGTCCGCATGAGTCGCGTTATATCTCAGAGCCACGCTTACGTGCTCAATTAATTTTCTGGAATATTTATCTGGGTCTTTGTTTAATTTCTTGTTAATCACGAAGGACTCTATGTCATGTGTCATATAATTCTCTTCAAGATCCACCCGTATATCTTCTAAGTAGTTATATATTCTCACGTCCACATTCTCTGTATCGTTCAAGATTTCTCTCAACACTTTTTTACCGACCGTTGAGGATATTCCAGACCAATCTCTTCTGATCATGTCTAAACCTTTGATTTCTTCCTCAGTTCGTTGGGCAGATCTGTATCTTATACCAGCATACTTTTTTTTTCGCAATATATAAAATGGTTTGTATATACCAGCATTTTCTATTACAACGTATCTGTACTTGGAATTGATTGCTTCTCTTAATTTTTTAGATAATTCCACAACTTCCTGATAAGTTTCCAGGTTCGTTTCAACCATAACGCTGTCTGTATCCCCGTATATAATTTTAATTGATTCGAAATTTTGTAGCACAGCTACGGTGTCTAATAATATTTCTCGTCCTTTTGCTGTTATGTAGTTCGCTAGATGTTCTGCCAGAAAGCGCGATGATTTACATCCCAGATAACCGAAGATGCTGTTAGTTATTACTTTAACTATTCCTTGCTTTATTTTTAAATAATGAATATATTCCGCCGTTCGTTGGTTGTTGCTACAATTGCTTTTCGACTCTATTTCGCGCAGAATACTTTTTCTGTGTTCGATGAGATCGGCGATCAGCCGAGGTAAAACACCTGCAATAAAAAAGACTGATTTGTTGAGCAACACGCAGCAACTAATTAATAATGGAAGGAAAATTTTATTTATATGTAGTGATGTAACGAGTCGAGTACTGCTCGAGTTGAACATCAACTCGAGATTTTTAGTGATTTTTAATTTCGTTTCGAGTGAGTTTATAGCAGGTTTAGTCGGACTGATAGGCTAATTTCAAATTTAATCAGACTGGCAACTCCCTTTAATTTATATCAGATGAAACCAGATCGACTTGTGATGAATGAGGTGCATTTGTTACGATATCTTTTTTTTATTTTTTTCCTTCTCGTCCTTAAGCATAGCAGGGATAGGCAAGGTCTTGAACTATTAGGAAGTAAAGCAGATGTATACTTTGTATCCCACTAAGAATGGGGACCGGTTATATCTTGGAAATTACAATGGCTATAGCGATGAGAAACATTATTGATTGTTGTGTGACATGTCCGCTAGAGGGCGTAGTTTCTAGTAAATTTTAAATTAGCTGGTAAAAGTTGTTTCCATAGCACGCTGTTGTATCCAAGGCATTAGATTTTGTTACCTTTATTTAAATAGTAATGAAAAACAGTCATAATAAAGTAATACTGACACAATTTTGTGTGCACTGACACAAATTACAGATTTTAAAACAAATTTAATTCTGGTAAAAACTGCAGAAGTTATAGCAGATTTAATTCTACATGATTCGGCAACACCTACTACATTTATTATTCACAATATGATAAAACGTCCTTAATCAAAGTGGTGCGTATTTAACTAAGTATTTTCTTTAATTTTCCTATGCCTTCACTTTTTTCCCATCACTATAGTTATTATAGTTTCCTTGATATCGCGGATCTGCACTCTTACTGGGACATGCTGTATATATACATCACGAGGAACTGCATCGATGAAAAAGTATACATTGGAAAATTCTGAAAATTCGGCAGTACACCTGGCGTGCATGTATTATGGAAATAAAATATTATTAAGGCTTCTGGCCATAATAGCTATCAACTTTGTTACTTTACATAGAGTACCCTATATATTATACATTTCTAATTGAAATAATTGTTTTTGAAAATTTTTTACAGACGGACGAGTGGATGTGAACTATAACTGTGAAAGTGTTTCATTTGGAAAATTTAAAATTTGGAGAACTGTTGACCGTATGAGATTGGATTAGAAATCGAATCAATTTTTCGAAAACATTATACAAGGTGGGCCAAATTCGATACTTTTAATAGGGAACTTATATTTCTAAAGGAATTAGACAAAAACTGACCTAAGCTTCTGGAGCTCGATTTTAAAGAGAAATCGGTTGGTGAAATTCCTATTTTTATATCTTCCTTAATATAAGAGATACAGAGCGTTTTCTTAAAATGTGCAATTTTTTAAAACCTTTGTAACTTTTTTACTTTTTTTACTAATAAGTGCCTGCCACAGTGGTCCGGATAATAAATTCGAATAACATCCTGCGTTAATTGCAGTACCTTTCGGTACTACAATTAACAACTACGGTAAAGTAATTCCTTCGCAATCTCAGAATACGGTAAGGGTTACCTTTCCAACGGACGGAACTGCACGCGCCTTAAGTTCTTCCCGTTTACGCCATTCTGTAGATTGACATTTGGTCTCAGGATTGAAATAAGGAATCCTCGTTTTGTCAGCGTTTATTATCCATTGCCAAAATTCATCACCGTAACGGGCTACCAGTTCTTGAGTTGACGACAAGTGTCAGACCTATTAAGTTTCTGTTCCGATCCCAACAGTCTTGGCACCCAGCGGGCTGAAACCTTGCTTACGCCCAAACGATCATGTAAGATGTCATGAACTTGTCGTGTATCTATTCTTAGGCGTTCACTAATTTGACGAATAGTCATTTGCCTGTTCTCTTTCAGCGGCAATAATGTTTCTTTCGTTTACCGACGTACTCGGGCGGCCACTGCGGGAAGCGTTCTACAAGTTTTAAAACGATCGATCCACCGATGTACACTACTTTAACATTCTGCAGATTCACCAAACACTCCTTGCAGACGTTGAATAATTTCTGAAGTTTTCACATCTTTTTTCCACAAAAAGAAAATTATTGCTCTTTGAGATTTAACCGCGTTCCATGAGTGTTACGAAAACGCGTCTGAATCAATCGAACACCTGACTCAGACTGAACTATATTGCACTGGATAGCTACATAAAAATATCAAGACTTGTCTATAACCAATAGCATTGTCTATAAGTTCTGCGTAATTTAATTACAGCACAATTCTCAGAACTTTGGAAAGATCCCTCGTATTTTAAAAATAATTCAACATTTAAATAAACCTGCAATACGACCTTATTGAAACTGCCCTTATTTTGAAAATAAAGTTAAATCCAGCAAAATACAAAATGATACCTATGTATGTTCTGTAAATTAAGTCGGCGGTGCACATTCCATATAAGCAAAAGGAAATTCGTAGTACTAATGTCTTTATTAAATCATAATCATACCCGAAAACCATATGCAAATTAATGCATGCATGCATTAATATTTATTTTAAATATTAGTAAAATAAATATTAAGCGAAAGGTACACATTACTTACCTTCCCCGTCAACTTCTACTATTTCATCATCCTCATCCATCTTCAGTGTTGTGAAGCAGACGTTAAATTCTCGTATAATACTTGGATACAAAGCCTGGAAATCCATAGCCAATACAAAATTCCTATGTATACCGATTTCTGGCTCTAAAACTAAACCACCTTTGATGGTTAACGGACTGTCCTTTTCTTTTTTTGTAAATTTCGGCGGAAGAATATAATTCCTTTCATGAAATGCGTGCAGCATTAAGAACTCGCATCGATTCAAAGGAAGCACTTTGCAAGTATCGTTGAGCGTATTTCCACATAGCTTAGTAATTTCGAATACCAACTGCAACATGTTTAGCTTTTGCATCAACTTGTGAACGCATACGATGTCCCATATACCGAGAGTTATCAATTCCGGTATCTTTTTAGTGTCTTGCAAACAGGCGGTTAGCATCTCTGCAGTTAAATCCAAGTGAGGAAGTTGTAGGTAATCTTTTGATAATTCGTGTAATGAGCAAGTTTTGGATTTTATCATATCTTCTGCTAATAGCTTCGTGTCACACACAATTCGCCCAGCAAAGATTTGTGTTCTAAAATGCGGCAATGGTATTTTTTCAAACGTTAATTTCGATAGCTTGGAACAGCTGGTAATGTTGTAGCGTAGTATTTTAGAATAAAGCAGATCCAGTTGGTGACCTTTTAAAGAACAAAGATTATTAAATTTACGTACTAACTTATAACCACATAACGAAATATTAATTAAATTATTCAAGCATATCTAAGAAACTGATAACGTTATAAAATAACATTTGCAATATGTTAACGGCAACTTTTGAAAAAAGTTTTGTTTGGAATTTAAATCTTTAGCATTCTAATGGCAAACATTTCATACCTATATAGGCACACATCTATTATCGCGCATCTTATTATACAGCTATGTGAATATGTGTTAGACATCCCTAATTTTTCTTCCGATGTATAAAAATAAATTATATATCAATAAAACGACAAAGTAGATGTACCATACAGGACATTTTATTAATATTTTCAATATTTTATTGGTCCACCAGCTGCTTTTATTAGAGATCTTACACGTCTTGGCATAGTACTAATTAATTTGCGGCATACATCGCTGGAAATCGAGATCCATTCGTTGAGGATTTGTTGGCGAAGCTGTTCTTTTGACCCACACTGATGTTTTACGATGTTTTTCTTCAGAATGTACCATAAATTCTCTAGTGGCGATAAGTCCGGGGACTGTGCCGGCCAGTCCAACAATCGCACCCCGTTTTCCGTGAACCACTGCATTGTTGCCCTTGCACGGTGACAAGGAGTGTTATCTTGTTGATAAAAATATTCAACATTCTCATCTTTAAACAATCTTAGTACGGATGGCTCCAGGACCTCCTGCAGCATCTCGGTGTAACGGTTGCTATTCATGCGCCCTTCGTAAAGAAAGATTTCGCCAACGCCTGATGCCGACATGCATTCCCATACCCTGATGCTACTGCCACCATGTTTTACCGTTCGTACGATGCATTGCGGGAGATATTCTTCTCCGAGTCTTCGCCGTACAAATTGGGCCCCCGGTCGTCCGAAAAGCTGCAATAAAAGAAGAAAATACAGCGAACATGATTAAATAAGACATTTATAAAATTACGTTATGTAAATTACGTTTCATGTAATAAACAACTATAAAAGAAGATAAAAGAAGCATACCTCGATATCAGATTCGTCAGAAAAGATTACACGCGACCATTCTTCCTCTGTCCAATGCGCGTACTTCTTGGCCCATTCCAAACGTTTTTCTCGATTCGTTGGAGTTAAGTATGGCTTCTTTCGCGCTATACGCCCATGTAAATTAGCTGCCTTCAGTCGCCTTCTTACCGCACTTGGGGTTAGAGAAACCCCATATCGCGTCCACAGCTCACTACTTAATTCTTTCGACGATTTTCGCCGGTCCTGTAAAGCCATTCGTTCTAAAAGGCGATCTGTTCTTGCCGTGGTTCGTCGTTTTCTTCCTGATTTAGGTCTATTTTTAAACCCCCGGTTTCTTTATAACGTTTAAGAGTGGTCTGAACCGCACATAGCGAACACTTCATTTTTTTTTAAAATTACTAAGTAAAACAATTTGGCCGCGTTTTGCCATGGTTAGTTCGCGTTTTTTAGGCATAATTTCAAAAGTTATCGAATGGTCTATTACTCAGTAACTAACCTAGATGTAATCTAGCGAGGTACTGACGATTTATATGCGTTTTGCTTCAATACGCCCTAAGAAACTAATAATAAAAATACAATATTTGGTCTGCAATGAGTAACTATTTTATTGTAGTAAATCTTCGTTTATCCACTTATTATAATCCCTTGTGTATACATGTGTTTACGGAATTACCCGAAGTAAGCAACGATTTTATAATACCGGGTTTTCTTTGAAGTGCCTAATACATATTTACATAGCTGTACCTTCTTGTATCACTAATCTTCAAGACAGATTCAGCAAGTTCAGCAATAGTAATTTACATATAAATTTATGTGCGTCTCCAAATTACGTATTTTTCTTTTTTAATTAAAAAATGTAATTTATTATATTATTTTGTATACAGAATGAATCCGGAAGATTGGGAAGTATGTTGTAGGCAGATAGGGAGATTCAAAATAAGAAGAATAAACTCATAAGTTAGAGTCTGATCGTCAACCATTCTTGAAATAAGATAAAATCGTAAAAAGAAAGTGTAGACAATTAAAAAAAAAATACCACCACCAAATTCGATGCATTTGCTGGTTCTTTTATTAATGTTGTAGATTGCATATTTTTTGCACCCGCACCCATAATACAGTCAAGGACTTAAAGCTTTTCATGCGTCTACCCTTATGCAGTGACGAGGCGTTGGGGAACCAAAGGGCAATGCAAGATAAAACATCTATAACATTTTCTTTAACTGTGTGATCATCCAACAATAATTCGTTTCTTATACGATATTCCTAAATTCGTTCCTCCTTTTGTTGCGTTTGCTGTGAATTAATCCATCAATACCATGAGGAAGCTAGCTATCTTAGCATTATACTTCTTGGTTATTGTTTCTAGGCATTTTCTAATGTGTTCTGTTTATATACATCACGGTAAGCCTGTCGGAAAATTCACATGTGCGGTTTCCCAAAACGCTACCAGCGTCGTCATCTCGTGTTTAGCAGTCAGAGAACTGCTCGAGGGATGGTTTGGGGAACAGTACCCGGTTTATGTCGCTGCTTCCTGAAAGACAGACGCGCGTTTCTTTGGCACTAGACGGCGCCAAGAAATGTCGAGTTTGTCGTTTTAAAAGTTGTGGTATTAACTGTGAGGCAACAGCGATAGAAGGGTGATGACGACGGGTAGGCAGAAACATGTCCGTGTGTTAGTGTATTTTTTTTCTCTCCTTTTGTTGCGTTTGCCGTGAATTATTCCATCAATACCATGAGGAAGCTAAGTTATCTTAACATTATATTTTTTGGTAATTGTGGTGGCATACATCGATTTTGTTTAGTAACAGTATCACAGGCGGGACTATAAGCAAGGCTCCTTAATCAAAAATTGAACAAAAGTGTGGAGCGCTTCACGATTTTGCGTGCCATTCTTGCACAGGGGCCATGCTAAGCTTCTCTGTACCGTTCCAATTTTAGTGTATGTACCGCCGAAGCGAGTACCAAACTAAATAATAAATAAATTATATATATCTCGAAATCCACTAGAAATAGACGTACAAGATCCACATTACGTAGGTTTACTATTAGATGGAGAAACCATAAACGTAATAATATACAGTGTATTATTTAAAATAACAAAGTAGGTGGTAGTGTAGTAAAATAACAAAGTAGGTACTGCTTGGCGAATTTTGGTAGTTATTTTTTTTTTCTTTTATTTCCGCGGATAGTTCCAACAATAGTTCTTTTTTCTAATAATTTTGCAGCTAGTGATACGCTCGTAAAGAAATTATCTGTAGTGACGCTTCTTCCACATCCTGTGAACGGTTCCAGTAGTTTGAGAATAACGAATTCCCCAAGCGGAGATGAAACTGTTTTCATCCTTTCCCAAATATGGAAATCCATTCCCCAGGCTTGTAACAATTTTGGCTATTCTCGATGAATTTGTACCATACTTGAGATTAGAGTAAATTTATCTGTTTGTAAACACTGCCTTTGTTGACTTTTTTTATCAAACCTGATAAACCGCATAATTGCACAAAAATCACACCTGTTCATGGTTTAAAAAAAAAAAAGCCCCCCATTTCTTGTTCCATAGATATGAGATGTTCAAATTGTTTGCCTGATATGCGCCACGTGCATATAGAAGAGCAATAAATGCATTTATTTTTGCAGAAGTAAGATTCCATTTAGTTCTCAATACTCGAAAGGCTTCTTCTTCTGTGCTCCATTACACGATTGTCAATAAGCAAAGAAAATTCAGTTCTCACTTTGCCTCTCATAATATTTCGTTTGGCATATGCTGTCGGGCCTACAACCTCCCTAAAAATATTATAAATTGACGCTCGTCCAGGTGTTGAGCCTTGTTTCATTTCTTGCCAAATTGTACCATCAGCCGCAATTTCGGTACATCGATCTTCCATATCACTTTCACTTTCTGAACTCGAAAACGGTCTTTTTCTCTTTTGTCCTCTACGTACATTCAAAATATTCTCGTCTTCACTTTCTTTACATGAGGACTCACATTCGTGCGTAGTGTCAAATGAGTCATCATGTTGTTCACTTTTAGATAGTTTCTGTTCACTAAATTCCGAACATTCTTCATCTATGTTATTTACAATTTCCAATGATTTCAAATATCTTGAATGTTCGACATTTTTGGGATAAAAATTATTAGTAAAGTAATGAAATAAGAATTCTTAACTCGCAAAATAGCACTATAACGTTATGGTAGGTTTATTGTTAAAAATTTTTAGAGTTAAAAAGGGACCTTTCCCACTTGTGTATACACAGCGTGGCGTGCAATTGATGTAGGTAATGACAAATACAGTTAATGCTTAAAACGTACAGGAACTCTCATGATGGACAAGAATGAATCAATGTTGTGGTATTCAATGACTAACAATTCTTTTTAAATAAAATATGCAAAATGGAAAAGTATAGACTGCCAATTATAACGTTACTATTTAAACATTAATTGACGCAAAATCGATTCATTGACGCCAAAGGTTCGCAAATAGATAACTTTGAAATGAGCCTGAAACGTAAACTAATTGTTACAACAAACATATCAGATTAACCAAGAAAAAATAGTTCTATCATGTGTCATAGTAAATTGTGAATGAGAGGAAATTGTAATAGTTCACAAACAATTGATAAAGTTAGCTATATAAATCTTTAATCTTAGCAATATCACGGATACAATGGTACGCTTACTTTATAAACAAAAATTAATAATACCCAGTAAATAACTAAAGTCAAATCGTTGTCAGTAAATCTAATAGCTTAAACACATTAAACTTAATTAAGAAAGTGCAAATTTAAGAGAATACTTTGTGAGTTTTAAGATTTATACTCAGATTTTTTTTTTTTCATTTGAACCTAATGGAATGGGAGTTTGTAAAAGGAAATGTGTGTTATATTTGCACAAGTAGATAATGGAATTACAAGTGTGATAATAAATTTCAATTATACCACTTGAGTAAACGATTTCTTTAATTTTAGCTCTCCTAAAACTCCTGAGAAACATGGTTCTTATTCTTTTACTTAAAACCTTGTTTAAATTGTTAATACAAGCATTATTTTTTTGATGAACATACCATCTTCATCAAAAGGTGTTCCCTTGTAAACTAGTAAATAGGGTCCAAATTAATGCAAAGATCAACGTAAAGATAATCCACATTAACAGAACTAAAAACGCAGTATGTTAATTAAACAGGCGAAATTAATATCACAATTTGCATGAAGTAGAAAGTGATCAGATACACAACCTAGATTTACATCTCATCATGAAACACTATTGCTGGTTATCTAGAAGAGAGAGACAATTAATAACAATAATTATTATTATAGTTTATTACATGCCCAACAGATATTATATTCAAAACGGGCAGTAACAATAGAAAATATCAAAGCAAATTTCCAAAATCAAAAAAAATATTATCGGGAACAAGATAATCAATACAAATCGAAGTCAAACCCATTAAAGTGCGAGAATATCTACTCTGGAAAGTAAACCAGGTGAGCTGATTTGGTTGGTGATGATGTTCTGCTTAAATGTAACTGTAAAGAATTTCACGGACAGGATATTAACCGTCGATTTTATAATATAGATATTTTAAAGAATTATGCTGAATCTATGCGAAAGCATTTATTTCCTTGCGGATGCTGAAAAAAATCAGTTTTTCCATTGATGGTCTATTAAGTCGAACGCACGTGAATGGTCAGTGTAGACACCTTACACTTTCTTACCCCATCGACAGTTTTGACCTTTGTTCGAAAAATAACATAAAGCAATTCTATTCGTAGCTTCACGCAGCAGCCTTGGATCTCACGTAAAAAGATCGTCAAGTTCATTGTTATCAATCCTGGACAATAAACAAGTTGGGGCCCTCTTCACTATATTAGTTTTTCTAAACGGAACTACAAAGGCTGAGTTATATTTCAAACTGATACACTGAACCAGAAGAAATAACTGCTCAAGCAGGTAGGAGCAGTCAACGGCGTTCCTGATAAGCTTATGTAAGAATTTCCTACAGAGAAAGTTCCTACGTTTGCTCATACTCAGAGACCATATCAAATGGAGACAACAAAAAATCATCTTGTGATATGTCGTATTTAGACGTTCTCATAATGAAACCAAGTGATTTATATGTTTGAACACACAATCGAGACGTGCGTCTTAAAGCTAAAACTGAGCGTCAAACACAACCCCGAGATACATTGCGCACGAGGCCACTGCCGTCGATATGGTAAGGTAAGATGGGAGGCACTTATGCAACATTTGTTTGTGTTGTTGAAGTTGTTAATAAAAAGTAGGAACAAGGGTGGACTTAAGATAGAACCCTATGGGATCCCAGTGATTAGCAGAAACTCTACAGATCCATTGTAAACCATGTAGCACTTACGCTGGTGCAACTATGAGCGCATCAGCTCAAGAAAGGAAGGAACCAAACGAAAGGCTACCAATTTATGCATAAGATTGTATGATCAATTAGATCAAAGGATTTAAGGTCAGTGTAAATTCATCAACCTGACCGTGTCTACCTAAAAAACTTCACAAATATGTTGAGTTATTGTGACCAAATTAATAACTGGAGCGTTCAGAGATGAAACCATGCTGTCTGATAGAAACCAAATGAACGAGCACTGGTATAAATGCTTGATTTACGGGTATTGGTCTATAATTGTATAATAAGTACTATCGCGTTCTTATGAACTGAAACAATCCTGACTCTTTTGCACCTACCTGGAAATTCAGTGAGGGAAGGTAAATACGTATCTACAATCAAGAACCAAGAAACTGTGTGTTTGCACACTACTACTGCATAGAGTAGCTATTATTTTAACCAATTCATTCTCATTTACTGGTGAAATAGAATGTGGTAGTGAGTTATGTTCTAGCTGAACAATTGTGAAGGTAGATTTAGAAAATGAATCTATGGAAGAAGTAGTGGCAACCGCATTTACAATATCGTTGGGATCAACAAATATAGCCAATATCATTAGACAGTTTGTTGGTATTCATGTCGATCGTTATCAATTATCATCCTTTGCAAAGACTAGCGAGATTCAGGTTCCGTTGAAGTGCCTAACGTTAGGTTATTTTCTGTGACAATAGATTTCTAATTGTAAGGTTTTCTTAATCGCAAAGGTCATGTAACTTACGGTAGAAAACTTGAACGGCTAAGTTAACGTCCCGATAATTTTCAAGAAATAACCAATTAGCTGCAAGTAAATTAGAAATAAGCTTATAGTAATTGAAAATTGTATCCGAGGTTATTATTGGACGGAAATAGAATGACTTTGGGAAGCTTAGAACTGTGAATGACAACATCGGGAGCAGGATGGTAATAACAAGAGGAAGAGGGTCATGCTAAATCTCCACTCTCAGACTCAAGACAGTACCAAGTCCAAAACTCTATTATTACAATTATTATTATTATTAAATTGTCGTAAGTTTGGGGATTCCATAAAAGATAACAAATTTAATTAAAAGCTAGGTTCAGATACGAAGTTTTACGTTAAAATCATTAATTGCAGAAATATACAAAAGCCAGTAAACCATTACCACTTAATTAACACGACATTAACACTTACTATGCATATGTGGTCTTGTACAATTTTTAATCCTTCTACAATAAATAGGCGAGTTTTTATAGCGAACATTTCAAGTATCGGTGCGTACAGTAGAAATTCGATGCGTTTCCAACTGTCGACGATTAGTTGTAACAAAGCAAAGTCCTTTGCTGAACGCGCCCAATATTTCGTGAGTAATCTTCATTAGCGTTTGCAACGTAACCGTCACTATATCATTTTTTAATTATCGCTCGAAAAGTTCACCGGTACCTTTATCAGATGGAGTATTAACGCAGCCTTCTCTATCAATTCTATGCACTTAGCGTGATCCGCTGTATGTGATAAATTAAAACATTGTGTTCTGGTAGAATAACCTTTATTGTGAAAGGTGGGCGCGTGTGTTGCTGTACGCGTTACGTATTTATCTTAAGATGCAACCCATCGGTATAATTATAATGGGCGTTATAACGCTCATAACATTTACGGCTTGCGTTTTATTTTGTCGTTGGTCGAAGAGCAGAGAATCCGCTTCCACTATCAGAGAGAATAGTTCCACTACGCAACTTACAGACCCGCAGATTGTTCCTGTGCTATCGTCCTCGAATATAGCTTGTCAGAACGGTACTTCACGTCAAACAAGAGGGATCGGGCCACAGCCGTTAAATCCAATTGGTTTGGGATCTTTGTACCCTCTACCAAGACAAATCAGAGAAGCGCATTCAGATACTACTCATACCAGTGATGCTACTACTCTTCAAATAGATCCGCCCCCATCTTACGAAGAAGTTATGGGTCACTCGCAAGTGGTTTCTCCAGCTCCAGTAGCTTCAGCACCAGATACGGATCCTAAGCAACAGGAGCAAAATTCGAATCCATAGACGAAAAAATGACGGTGAGAGCACCTTGAATTTGCCGAAATGAAACCCCAGCTTCGCAGAAAGTTTGGTTTAATGAGTCTAATGCCGTTGCGATCCAGCGAATTCGGTCAGAAACAACTGTTAGATAAGAGCCATTTTATAACATTCTGAGAATGTATTTTGTACGAACGGTAAATAAATGAAATCTCTAAGATTAAGGATTTATTGAGGATTTGAAAATAATGTTTTGGATTAGGCGAATTTTTTTGTATGCTTGTTACTAATTTATTTTACTGAAACTAATACTGCTAAATTTATAAAATATTCATAAGGTTGGGAAAGTATATGGAAGCATTAAATAATGTATACACTGTGCTCATGTTACACCTTGGACATTCACACAATTCAAAATTCTCTGACAATCAGACGCGTCGATGATTATTTTTTGTAGAATTTCTCAGATTAAAATCCGGTTTCCAAATTTCACAATTTCATAAAAAAACGTCTTTTTGACATATGTGCAGCATTACTAGTATCCGAACTGAGCATCAAATTGTATGATTTTCATTCTACTTACTGCCCCCCACCTTTTATACAAATACAATTTATATAAAAATTCAAAGTTAGGAATTAAGGTGATTAATGAAATATGTACAGCGTGTCCGCTTGGTGCATGGGACAAGGATTCCTATACAGAGTATTTCACGAAACTCGTTAGTTAGAAGTTTTAGTGAGTTTATCTCTGAAATGTTGGAATAGGTAGTTATGATATTTATATATTTTGGGCTACAAAACACTTGCAATTGAACCGGAACACTTGCAATCAACCTTCTAATTTTAGATACAATGGTACACTTCTTATTAGCCTAATCGATTATATATATATATATATATATATACATCCCATGTATTAAGGCATCTTACCCCTAAAGTCAACGGTGTTTCCCTTTGTGGCACGATGAAAGGGCGGCTTATTGTTATCGTTACTAAATCTTATGCAGGCTGTTCATTAACCGCTTCCAAATATAGGTAATTAGAAATTGAAAAAACATATTTTTTCAAGTGGACCCTGATATCCTAACAACACTATTGGATTCGGAAGGAAATTCCACATCGACTCATATTAGTGTTCGAAATACCGATATTTAATAGTTTTCAAGTTGTAAGCAAAAATACTTTAAACTAATAGGTTCGATGCTATTAATATTTATTCAAAAATTTCAGAGTTCCATTTATAATAACATGATTAAAACTTGTAACAGATTTCGTGAAATATTCTGTAATATGTATTCATGTGTATAGGATACTGCCGCATACGGTACCAGTTTGAGCGAAATGCCATTGTAATTTCAATTTTATTCAATTAAGAGTATATTTTTCCAGATGATCTTCTATGAAACTATTCCGCCAAGTTTTTTTCGTTTCAATACACAACATGCTATAACGAAATGCTTTTCTTTTTCGAAATATATTAATTAA
Organism: Marronus borbonicus; assembly: GCA_902655005.2. NCBI lineage: Eukaryota > Metazoa > Arthropoda > Insecta > Coleoptera > Scarabaeidae > Marronus > Marronus borbonicus. The sequence goes on from LR737389.1 coordinate 9,061,477, forward strand.
AAATAATGTGTCAACCTCATTCTGTACAATTTACTACATACACTTTGCTCCACTAGTATATTAACAAGCACGTATGAAAAATAAACAGACAGATGTTCAGGAAATTTCAGCATAAAATGAATAAATTTTCAGCAGTAAAAAAAAAAGATAACTTTGTGAAAGTTGTTTTAAAAATTATGGATTTTTGCTAAACAGAAATACAGGAAAAAGCTTTCTGTATTAATTCCTTAACACGGCTCCTAACTTGGACATCATGTAAATTATTACTCTGGGAATATTAGTAAATGTTTGACAAAACATAAAAAAAAAATGAAATTTCGGATTTATTAAAAAATATATTTGTTACTGTCTTCCCATTTAGCCCTAAATAAATATTTTTGATTTTAGACAAAAATTTAGGTTTGAAGGGCTTAAAATAAATAGTCTAGAATAACAATAATGCGAATTTTATTCATGTTTAATTTTCAAGGTGTTTGGATTGTCTTAATCTAAAGAGTTAGCTTTAATCTAGTCAATTATAATGACAATGGTAGTGAGAAACAATTTGTTACCTACGATTTTTGTTATACAGTACGTAGATAAAATAAAATGGGTACTTAATTTTAAGAATATATTTTAATATGACCTACATTAAAAAAAAAGGTAAAACACAATATATACTTTGAAGACTTTATTTTCGTCACTTGGGACAAAATCTCCAACAACTAATTCTCAAACGAAAAATAAAGTGAAGACTTCAAAGTATATATTGTGTTTTACTTTTTTTTATCAGGGATCTTCACGAAGTAATGGCTGATAACATCTTTCATCTCTATTAAATTGTTTATAATTATCTGGTAAATATTTTGCTAGATTTCAATCAAATATCGTTGTAAATGTTTTCTTATTACTTGAAAAAAAAGAACACTTTCTTTAGTTTAGGTTGCACTTGGTTCGCAACGTACCCCATCAAATACATACCATATCTATTAATGAACGTACAGAAACTTCTAATTGCCCATTTTACTGTGTGTACGTACATTGTAATGTAAGTGCAACAAATACAATAACACTTGTTGCTTTTACAATTTTTAGTTTTATGTTAGCTGTTTTATAATTCGAAAACTGTTTTTTATATTTACTTTACTAACAGTAAGTCTGATTAAATGAAGCATATTGCATTAAAGTATGTTTCTTTTTTAATTACAGTTCAATTTCCATTTTATACAACTTATTATAAATATTTACAACTAATACTCTAATTAGTAGAGAACGAAAACTATGACAATAATGTCCTGGTTTATTAAAATAATATTTATGAAATCCACCAGCGCAGCAGCACAAAGGTTCTCTGAGAAAAACAAATAAATTGGGGGCGCTGTAGATAGTTTTATGCTGAGTGAGACCAAAAATTACACTGATCGACAAATTTCTTCCTTTTCTTTTTTTTAGAAAGGAAGTATAAGTATGCCATTTTGACGTGCTGAGTTAGAAAATGATAATAAAAACCTTGGATTAGATCAGATTCACCTATTATTAAAATAAAACTACAACCATAGATACGATGTAATGCAGGCTACTTGTAGCCAAGATATTCTTCAAATGAAGAAAAACACGATGCATTTGTTAAATATACAATAGCACAATAAAAGCTGGACATATAAGCACATACGATTTTTTTTTTTTTTAATGTACTCCCGCAACAGTAGTCTGACGATCTCCACTTTCCTTGTTAGCATCTTGCCATGCCACAGACATTCTGATGAACTACAGTGGACCAGCGTGTCTGTATACTGGGACCGTATCCAGTACGCAACATAACGTGCAACGCAGAAAGCGAAGCAGTCATGTTTTGTGTTCCTCGTCCTGTCTCCACGCGAGTTAGTCGAACGTCATTTGCTTAATTCATAGTATGTCGGGTGTACAGAAGTGCACAAGGCGACAATCGCTTAAAGATGTAAAAAAGGATATCGGTGAATTTCAGGATTTATATTGTGAATGGTGCTAAAATAGTGTGTAAAGTTTGCGATAAACCGTTATTCTGCTGGCACAAATACGAGTGTACAAAGCATGTCAACAGTATACAGGACACAAATCGAAAAAATGGTGTCATCGAGAAAACAACTTATGTTGGATTTATTTTTCATGTTTCTCGAGTGTGGGTTGCAACTTCGCTTATTGGATAAAAGACCGTTTCACGACTTCTGGAAGAAATACAATTCCAACTGGGAGCTACCATCTCGGACATTGTTACGCAGGTATTTACCATCTGTACAAGGTGGGCCAAATTCGATACTTTTAATAGGGAACTTATATTTCTAAAGGAATTAAACAAAAACTGACCTAAGCTTCTGGAGCTCGATTTTAAAGAGAAGTCGATTGGTGAAATCCCTATTTTTATATCTTCCTTAATATAAGAGATACAGAGCGTTTTCTTAAAATGTGCAATTTTAAAAAACCCTTGTAACTTTTTTATTTGTGAAAATGCTTGATTTATATAAAAACTATATCGGGGCGCTTTTTGACGCAGAATCCTATGCTCTAATTTTTTTTGAGATTTTTTTTTTAATCTCCTTTTTTTAAACTCCTATTTTTTGAGATATTATCAAGACTTGTGTTTTTTTATATGGGAAGCCCTATATATTTTTACACTATTGAAAAGCATATAAAATTAACTTTAGAATGATATAACACACTTGATATTTTATTTAAACAATTTTTCAATTATTTGTTTTTCTTCATTGCACATTATTTTAAGATGGCTATGCTAAGATGGTGGTAAATAAGCAAATAGAAGATTTCAACAGAAGAACTTTTTTATTATTACAACGCAAATTTAAGAAGAAAAATTAAAGCTGTTGTAACAATATGGCGGCCGGCAATATATCAAATTTCGCTAGTGTGATTTTTTGCCGAAAACTGACCAATAGCAATAGCAAAGCCTCTTTTTAGCGCATCAATTTAAAAACATTCCTCGGAAATAAAAAAATGAAGCTTACAAAAATTACAGCCTGCTTTAAAGGTGGTACTTACAAGTACCGTTGTAGTGCGAGTTATTTCTAATTCCGAAAACAAAATTGTTAGTAACTTTAGTAACGTTCGGTTTTCGGCATAGTCCTTAATTTTGAGACTTTATTAATAGTAACCCTTCCATTCAGAAATTAAAAAAATATCACCAGAGAAACATATGCTCTAATTGAAGTTTCTTCATATTCTGAAATCTATCTTTAAAACGAATTCAAGTTTTTCGTAAAGGGAAACAACAATTATCCCGATTTCTTTCAGATATCATATAACCTCACACCCTTAAAGAATGCGTTTTAAGTGTTAAGAAAAATTTATGCGACATCACGTATTAGACCATGTGTAGACAGTAATATTAACCCGCCATTTCATTTGATTTTTTCGAGAAATTATAGGTTTTCTGCTTTCACATAGTAGCTGTGCACTTTAGCGGTCAATTCTGGAAATTACAAATATTTTTAATGAAATGATCTGGGTTACTTTTATAAATTTTTTCAGTCCTCAAACAGACACCCGGTGTATTTCTTTTTGATATCACGACAAACTAATTCTCTAATTAAAATATTTCTTTTGTTTCTAATCTTATCAATCATTCAATGATACGTGGATGAATGGATCGTTTTGATTTTTGTGTTATGCATTTGGGCAAAAAAACACATTTTGTGATGAATTACTAACCATTAAATTATTCTGACGTAACGAATGTCGACGGATTTAAACAGTTATATGAATGCAATCTTATCTTATTTACAAATAGCTCTGTCGGCAGATACAATATAAGTACTGTTTAATAATAAAGTAAATTCATTTATCTTTTCTACTAATTTGCGTGTGTCAAAAAAACTGATTTTTGAATACAGGTACCTCCTGTATACAAACCAGTTGCTTTTAACTAATGCAATCCCGAAGGATTTCATGGGTTAAAAGCAATATCATATGCAATATCATGCAGCGTGGGTACAAAGTAAGGAACATCGATGTTCTACTAATCCACCTATTTTCTTTAAAACTCGACCCAAATATTGTCGTACCTATATAATGAAGTAAAGCCTTATTTTGTTGAAAGCAAATGGTTTCGTTAGGAATATTTAGATTTGTTGCATTTCGAAACATTCGCTAATCCAGAATGCAGAAATGAATTCAAATTGTAGAAAATCTAAACATCCTTATGCATTTAGAGCAGCTTCGAGAAAAAAGAAACTTAGAATTCTGTTTCCAAAACTCCTCACTCAAACATTGATCTGTGCGTACTGGGTGCTTAATTCTTCCATCCGATGAGGATTTTGCTGTATTCAATAACGACAGTTATGTTTACTTACAGGAGCTGTATTAGTATTGTCTCTAGGCATTCTATAGGTGCGCTTAAAATTTATTTATTTAAAGTTTATTTAAGATGTTTTTGTGAAAAATGTTATTTAGTTTAGCGTGCCTGTCCGACAAACGGGACGCGAAGGCTCAAATCCCATTGGAGTCAATGAAAGTTTTATTTCATTAATCAAATTTCACTAAGCCGGAGAAACCAAGAAAACCCGATTGTTCAATAGACGCCGAAAGTTAATACATTAATTAATTAATTATTAAACTCGCCAGAGAGATAGCAGTTGAATAATAATGAAAGTTATTTAAGTTCTAAATTGAAGAAATAAGAAAAGATGAAGGAAATGGTATTGGGAACAGTTATTTCGAAGATGCGCGGATCCTCATTATCAACTATGACGGAATCTGAGAAAAAAAGGTTCTAATTCTAACATGTTTGCTTTATTCCAACGCTTGAGAAAAAGATATGTATTTATTTACTTTTGCCGCCTACACACGAAGACATACGCAAAATACGGAAAGCTAGACGAAAGGTTCTCTTACCATTGTAGTACGAGAAATAAACCATGCGTTTGACTTACCCTAAAAAACCAAACAGAACTGAGTATGACAATGGACCATTCTCCCATTTCATCAAATTTCTGTTCTTTCTTATGTAAATAGTTTCGTAAGCAAAACAACACATCAGAAAATGCCTAAAAACAATAACCAAAAAAGATAGCTCAGGTAGCTTCCTCATGGCATAGATGGAATAATTCACGGCAAACGTAATAAAAAGAGACTAAACTATTTGCGGACGTTTCTGCCTACCCGGCGTCATCGGCGTAAGCGTCTAATTCACCCGACGAAGTTATGCTCTTAATCAATTTCAGGTTTTCTAATTTAATATTATGCCCAGTTTCGTTAATGTGTTGTGCTACAATCGACGATTCTATACAATCACATCTGTAACTCTTAATGCGTTTATTGAATCTGGTGCCTATTGCTCTTTTCTCCCAAGTTTCATGTCCGGTTTATCTTTCACACCTAAGAAGGTTTTTGAGTGTATTTCGTGAACACACGTTCATATCACGACCCTCAAAAACTTTACCAACACCTGGGAGAGCGAGTTGCCCTTTGCCGTACCCTCCAATTGCTCACAATACCTTGGACTCTACTTGAAAACAATTTTGAATCAAGTAAAGTGAAGTTAGTCTTTTGTATTCCACAATTTTGGCATCATTGTTTTCATTAAGTTTTAAGAGTTTTAAGAACTTAACCAAATGTTTTATAGTTTTTGGAATGCTACGCTATGGAAGAGTGAACGAACATCAAAGGATGCTAAACTTCCCCATCTACTAATTCAATATTATTTACCATATTTACAAAATCTACTGAATTTTTTACTTCCAGACTACCTACTTTGATAGGTAAATGTTTGTTTTCGGTTATTTCGGCCATTTACACCATTTGTACGTAAGCGAGTCTATGCCTATTGATCTCATAGCTTTACCCGATTTGTGGATTTTTAGTAGGCAGTACATTTTTTTAACTGTGGACATTATCTTAAGGTTCGCTTGCGATTATCTTTAAATTCAATATTCTACAAAAACTCGTGGGTTGTCAACAAGTCCCTTAGGAAGGAATATTTAACTATAAACCTCAATCTTATATTGCGAACAAATTTCTATTATTATTTTCTATTTCTATTATTGACGTTTTCTAGTGCATTAACATATGTACGTACAGTTTAACTAGCACACAATATACGTGTTCGGGATACAAATGACGCACCCGGGATTATCATGATTTAGAAAAACTAGACATACTTTATCAGGTACTAGATGGCGATTTATATAAATTTCGTGTATTTACGACGAGATAAAGTAAAATAGACGCAGTATCATAACCACTTGTAATGCACAATAACGCAAATAACCAGACAGCTGTGTAATTGCAAGTATTGTGTGTAGTGTGCGATTCTACTCTTCGAAAATGGATTACATTTCCTTAACTGTAATGGTGATTACTGTAGTTATATTTGTCGCGGTTTGTTGTGTCTTGTGCCGGAGCTATAAGAATAAACAAGCTATAATGCGCCATCATGCACGTGCAAGTGGAAGCATTTACGTAACAGAGACGACGCTGGCTGACACTGTACGTCCGGTGAATAGTGTTTACCTTTCAATGCCACAACCAGTATCCCAAATGCCCCGATCGGAAACCGTACATCATTGTAGACTAGGATGGCAAAATGCACCAGCATATACTCAAGTAGATTCCCCGCCCAGTTACGAAGAAGTTATGTCAAGATCACAACAGGAATTACCAGAATATTGCCCCAGACAATCCGGGCCAAATCCTGCTTTGTAAGGATACCATAAGCATGCCTTAAAAAACATTATGGGTGTTATTGACAATCATAGTGTTCGAGTTGACAAAGAACATTTTTGGGTACTTCGAAGCAAGTACTAATCCATTAGAAGATGTGATGATTTATACTGTCGTTTTCTTTAAACGTCGTTTAATGTGTTTTGGAGTGTGTTAGCGAATGACTGTAACCAATAAGAAGGAATTGCAATATGCCAAAGACCCTACAGAAAAGGGAGATTAGGTCTAGAGACAATTCTAGTAAGAATTAAGAGATATCTCGAATTTATAACTGTGATAGTTACATATCATTAAACAATAACAAAAAAAGTGGTGACATTTGGTGGAAAAATATTTCGCTAACGTAAAAATATATGTGTATTACGTGTAAAGGACACCGACGTAATTATAACGAAGAAAAGCATCTGCTACAAGGAGATATAGACATACACCAGTGCAAAAAAACAAATTATGCATTGTTAAAACACAATCTTTTGTTTGAACGAACATTGTATTGATGATTAATAAAGTACGAACATCTAATTTATTTACTATCTCTGAAAAATTAATTTTATCAAGATTAGTAAACAACATTATTGCTACCGATGCCTGTTTTTTAATTTTTTTGAACAGAAAATTATATTTACAGCAGCTCTGATAGGTATAATTATATAAATGGAAATTTAATATTTCGATCGTGATTGAATCTGGGAGATCGTAAGAAATTAGTAATTGCAAAATACAAAAAATGGCTACCCATATCTAAATTCGTGCAGGGTAATCTCCGCGGGCCCGGAAGGTTGTTCCTTTGTGATTGGAGAATTTTTCAAAGCGGTTCTCTCTTTTATTGAGTAAATTAACACACTAGACAGACTCCTGCTTTGCCGACTCTCAATCAAGTCTATCTAGTCTTTGCTAATTTCGTGAAGTGCACGGAAAGTGGCGAACTTTAGTTATGAGTGTGACATGGTTTAAAATGTCCGATAAGTAAAGTTCGCCGCTTTCCGTGCGTTTCACAGGCGTCGGTATGGGAGTGGTCGTTCGAGTGTGTGATTCGTAATATATGCGCAAGCGATTTGCCTTTAGTAGCCGGTTGGAATGCACGCGAACGTAGCAAAATGCTGCAGATACGCTGTACGTAATAAAATGTCGTCGATAAGTAGATCAAGGAAACAACCTTGTCGAACAATGTTATGTTAAAATCGTGAGCTTTGCAAGACATGTTATCTTGTGGGGTATGCTACGCGGGTCAAACAGGAAGAGCTATCGAGATTAGAATAAAAGAACACGAAAGCGACGCAAGATTTAAAGGAATCGGGCAATCAGCAGTGGCGGAACATACTAACGAGACTGGATATAAAATGGATTTCAACAACGTAAAAGTGATAGCCAGCACTAAGAACGATGGAAAAAGACTCGTCAGGGAAGCTGTAGAAATAGAAAAGAACAACAGAGAAGAAGTGTACCACCTTAGCAACATATGGATGAGTCTACTATGCAGAACCATCGGGCTCAGTGGAGCGGAAACTTCACGGTCGAATTCACCAATAGCGTATACAAGAAAAATGTCGGATAACGGAGAATAAGTTCAGTTATCCTGAAGAAACTATCAGCGTTGCTTGTGTTCTGTTATTACAGATCTTTCAACAAGGCCAACTGATAAGACAACATATTTCTTCCATAGAAATGTTTTTTATATATGCATGCATGCACTATATATGAGATATGTCCTGTCCTATCTTCCTAGTACCAAATCATAGTTATTTCTGTTACTAACAGTAGGTAGTAACATTCTTGGCGAACAAAAGTTGTATCACTTTAATTTTTATGTCACTGTACACACAGGTTACTTTGTATGTCATCTTCATCGCAATAATTTTGTACGTATAGATAAAGAATTACAAAATAACCTGATCTGCCTCGAACTCGAGCTGATGAATAAATAGGAAATAATCAAAATAAGTAATAAAAGGAAAACACATCTATATATACCGATATCGACGGCTGCCACACCGACAAAGGTGGCGGTCTTAGTGGTGTATATCGTTAACAGTGAAAAGTAGAACGAGATTGGTTGATTTGGAGCACAAAATTGTTTTTGAATGAAAGAGCTTTAGCTCTTAGAGGAGATTTGGTCATTTGGTTGGTGAACATAGGAACGGAAAATTTTTAGGCATTCTGGAATTAATTGGTCACTATGATTCTATCCTTCAGTTTCTCCTAAGAAACCAATTGAAGAAAGTAAAGGTTGCTCAAATGTTCGAGCAACGCCTGCAGGTTCATTATCTTTCACCTGAAATATAAAATGAATTTATAGTTCTTTGCGCCAAATATGTTGTATCATCTGTTTTAAAACAAAAGGGAAAAAGCAAAATACTACCCCTTGATTATAGATATTACACCAGATGCTACTCATTTAGGGCGGAGAAGCGGTTTTTAGCTTTTGTTGATTGCATCGGTGTAGATATTGCAGATCTAATCCAAAATACCTTAAACGAACACAAAATTCGTTCAAGATAATGTCGAGGACAAAGTCGTGATAATGGCAGTAACATGAAAGGTGAATATTTAGGATCTTAAAGCTGTGTTCTTCGAGATAACCCGCTCGCAGTCTATTCACCTTGTGTTTGTCACAGTTTGAATGTATCTAGAGTTATGCTGTCAATGCCATCACGTTTTTTGGTGTAGTTCCTAAATGCTATACTATTTTTAGTAGCAGTCCACAGCGTTAGGAGATTTAAAAAAATAGAATTAGACATCCACTTCATGATTTGTGAAAGGTTTAACAGCATCAATTCTGGCAGATCATCGTGTGTCAGATAAACCATGAAGTGGCCAATTCTATTTTTTACAATCTCCCAACGTTAAAAATAGTATAGCACTTTTGAACTACACTAAAAAACATGATGGCATTGACAGCATTTGTCTGAATCAACTCCACATAAATTCAAACTGTGACAAACACACGGTGAATAGTCTGCGAGCGGGTTAACTCGAAGAATACAGCTTTAAGCCCCTAAATATTCACTTTTCATATTACTGCCATTATCATGACCTTGCCCTCGGCATTCACTTAAAGGAATTTTGTGTTCGTTTAAAGTATTTTGGATTAAATACATCGGTTTTCCTATTGCAATCGACAAAAGCCAAAAACTTCTCCTCAACTGAATATGTCTTTTCACTATCCAAATGAAGATGTTTGTTCTAAATGAGCAACATCTGAAATAGCATCTACAATCAAGGAATAGTATTTTGCTTTTTGCCTTTTGTTTTAAAATAGCTGATACAACATGCTTGGCGCAAAGAACTATAAATTAATTTTGTATTTCAGGTGAAATACAAAATTAAAGCTGTAGGCGTTGCTTCAACATCTGCCCAACATTTGCTTCTTCCAATTGGTCTCTTAGGACAGAATCATAGTGACTAATTAATTCCAGAATGCCTAAAAGATTTCCGTTGTTACGTTTACCAACCAAATGGCTTTCCTCTGAGAGCTAAACCTCTTGCATTCAAAAACCCAGGTTGGTATGAAATTTTTATCTGAAGTAATAAAATAGGGTGGAATCATTCCCCGGTGTCACCTGATATACATATATATATATGCAAGTAAGGACATCAAATTGTTATTCTAATACCACCACCTAATGTATTTCTGGTTGTCTATATTATACGTCGTTTCCAAAACTCACATGTACTGTTGCACAATCACTAATCATTAATCGTTGCACGTCGGTGATTATCGTAATTTGGTCAAGCAATGCAGTAAATTATTAACAACATCTCTACAATTATAATGAGGTTATTGCATAATAGTGTATACTAGTTTTTACTAATTTTATGCAATACTTTTGAAACGGAATTGTACTCGCAACTTAATATACTAAATGTTCTATATTTAGATACGATGGCGTAAATACTGCTATTTAAAAATGAGATACTAAGGTAATGTATATACTTTATCAGCTAGATGGCAATCTATGAACATTTATGGCATGATAAAGCGGAACTATTGTGACAATAACCCGCTTAAGTAGCTGTGTAACTAGCGAGCGTAGCGTATAGATTCTCTTTTCCAAAATGGAATTTCCGTCGATAGTTATAATGATAGTGATATTTATAGTATTCGCTTCGCTCTGTTGCTTTTGCTGCAAGAATTTTTATGGCAAACTAGGTACGACGCGACAGCCGGTGCATCAAAACGGAAGTATATATGTAACCGAGGCTGCAACCGCATGTCCGGTGTATCCAGTTAACAGCGTTTATCTTCCGTCGCAACAATCATCATCTCAACCAGAGCTGGGACGGCAGGACGCACCGCCGTACATTCAAGCAGATTCGCCGCCTTCGTACGACGAAGCAATGGCTCAAGCGGCAGCTTCATCACAACAACCTTTACCGGAGCATTATCCAAAACAACCTACTCAAAATCCTACTTTGTAGGAAAAATAGCGCTGCATCCAAAATCATTTCAACGAAAGTGCTTAAACGGAAGCGATTGATAGACAAGCACTGTTGACGGTGTGAAAGAAAAACTTACGTAGGAAAGGGCAAACGTGCAATACGATATTTTAAACGTTACAAAGTGCTGTGATTATTTAGTGCATAGTGTTTTACATTGTTAAAAAAAAAGACCAATCTTGAAAAAACTTTTCGCATCACCAGTTCATTTCGGAAATTATGGTGAGGTTAAAAGAAATGTACTCTTTTTACCAAAAAAAGAGAAAAATTTTCAATAAAGACTTATTTTATGAAACCTTTTGTATAGACAATTTTACGGGTGATTACGAAAATTACGGCGAAGATATCCCGAAGGAAAGCAGTTCTTCAAGTTGAACAAGACGTAATGTTTTCGTTTAAATCTGTAAGTAGGACTTCATTAGCTACAAAGCACTTGAAAACTATTTGCCATTCTAAGAATTGTACAACGTCATAAATTGATAGCGCTCTCAATCTATTACGTAAAAATGATACCCATTTATAAAAACCAAAGATTACAGATTAATGTAATTTATCAAAGAGATGTCAATCTATATCAATTATGAGCGTCTATGGTATAATAAAAATAAAAGTCTAATGGCAATAAAATGTTTGAATGGCTGTACAAATAATGGAAACAATAATTAGGGTTGTAACTTTCGGGCGGAGCTCCAGGATCGTAATGAGTACAGTAAAAATAATCGCGTTGTTTGAAAGTAAAGAAAGGAGTACATAAATATAATGACGTGTATCTTATCTTTGTGGGGTATATTGTATATACTTACTCTATTGAATGGAAAATATACGTTAGGGCATATGAAGCAATTTGTGAAGGGTCTAAATCGAAATGAACATTGTTTTGTGTACTTGACAAATAAATTTCCTGAGATAAATTAGTAGCCATGATATGTATGTAAATAAATTAAAAGATAAGATGATTTTATTTTAAAACAAGTCGATATATCGTATCTCAAAGACTAGATCTGATAGATCAGACCTGAGGGTTATTTTGGATTTTGTAGAAAATCACGTACTCGAATACTGTGGCACTGGAACACTGAAACAGTTCACTATTATCCCTTACCACAAACACTTCACTGACACTGTACGCACGTTTCGATAGCTAAGCTATCATCTTCAGCAGCAAAACTGAACTAACTAACTAAGCCAAGAACTAACCTATTTATACATCGTTACAGTTGACTGACCGCGGCCACACTACCGTTAACAAAAAGAAAACGCTGGAACTTAACGGTCCTGAATCTGAATTCATGAAAATGTTTTTGTTTTTGGAAATTCCATGCCTTCCTAACAATTTAGCTGTACATTGCTGCTTACGTTCTTAATTAAACATACATTGTCAATATTATGTCTGTTTTCAAGCATATGCAGGGCAACACTGGATTTGTAGAATCTTTTGAATTTAAGATGAGCCATGTGCCCTTTGTACCAGATTCTGATCTTTTTGTTTGCCCAATATCTACTTGATCACAATCTTTACATCATATTTTATAAATACGTGATTTTTCCATGTTATCTACTTGGTCTTTCGGGTTGCTTTTGCTTAAAATGATCGCAGAAACCAAGACTGTGCTAGATTGCAAGACTGTCCTGAGCGACAGTTTAAGGTATAGACCAATGGTATCAAACCCTGTGTTACCTTGGATGTACTGTCTACCTAAGATACACAAGCCAGGAAAGAGCGTGAGACCCATTGTTTCCAACATCAACAATCCTACTTATTTTATCTGACAAATTGAGGACAAATTTAGAGGAAGTTTTGTTGGATAACCAGATGGATAGCGAAGAGATAATTCGTTTAATTTCTTCGTTTAATCATCAATACAATTTATCAACAAACTAAGGGAACGGCAATGGGTAACAGCCCGTCCCCTTTTATGGCTAACCTCTTTATGGGTAAATTTGAAACTAAACTTAAGAATACTTTGGACTATTTTCCCCGGGTTTGACACCTTTGACATCTTTGACACCAACGAATGTTCAATAACCGATTTCTTGGAACAACTAAATTCTACATTTCCCTCTATTAAATTTAACCACGAAGAGGAAAAAGACAATAGGATTTCTTTCCTTAAAATACGTTAGAAATAGACGCGTATAGAACACCCACCAGTAACAATAGATTCACCCCGCAAGGCTCACACGGGAGCACAAACTTTCCGCTATTAACTTTTTGGTACATCGTTTGCTTAATTTTCCTTTAACTAAAGACCGGTACCAAAACGAACTCAAAGAGATTATCAAAATTGCTAACTTTAATGGATTTTCTGAAGAGGTAGTCTATAATACCTTTAGGAAACATAAGGATAGGATAAGAGTTAGAAATCTAACCACTTTAGAAGGTAATAACAATAGTAATAAAAAATTAATCATAAAAATAATAAAAAACTACCCTTTTATCCAAGTTTCACGAAAGGTCTTTAAAAAATCTTTTCTCAAGTTGATCGCGAAATTGTGTATTCTTCAAATAACAACCTTTTAGGAAACTCGAAAAACCAAGTA
>LR737389.1:9075544-9099956 GCA_902655005.2 Marronus borbonicus
GTAGATAAAATGGAAAAATTGGGTAATTATAAAATATGTAAAGATCGTGAGCAAGTAGATATTGGATAGACAAAAAGATCAATCAGAATTAGGTACAAAGAGCACCTGGCTCATCTTAAATTCAGAAGATTTTACAAATTAAGTGCTGCCCTGCACATGCTTGAAAACAGACATAATATTGACAATGTATGTTTAATTAAGAACGTAAGCAGCAACTTACAGCTAAATTGTTAGGAAGGCATGGAAATTTACAAAAACAAAAACAATTTAATGAATTCAGATTCAAGACCGTTAAGTTCCAGCGTTTTTTCTTTGTTAACGGTAACGTGACCGCGGTTAGTCAATCGTAACGATAATTTGCATAAATAGGTTAGTTCTTGGCTTAGTTAGTTGGTTCAGTATTGCTGCTGAAGATGATAGCTTAGCTATCGAAACATGCGTACACCGTGGTTGTATTTGTGTACGTAAATACAATTTTAATCGGTATACTTGGACATTTGTTGATTTCTAAGATCTTGAAATTTCCGAGGGGTGCCTCACACACTATGGCCAAGGCTGTATATCAACGCATAACAGATCCGATTCCGTCACGCCGTTGAGAGTTACTCCCTCATAATTTTAATGATAGCAATATTTATATTTCTTTTGTGTTGTAGGTGTTGCTGTGAATCTATATGCCAAGCAAGCGACAATGCAGCAACCTGCGGAAGTATTTGTGCAACCGAAGTGACACTGGATAATAGGAACTACATGTCCTGTATGTTCAATTAATGATCTCTACATCACAGTCAGGGTTGACATGGTAGGACGCATTGCATCGCCTTCAACTCCACCGGATTTGTCGCCTTTATATGAAGAAGTTATGACTCAAGAAGCAACTTTATGGCGAATACTACCCAAAACAACCGGAGAAAGAGTGTAGACAGTGTAAAGAGAGAAACAATGTTCAAAGACGTATTTAAATTGCAAACGTACAAGTTGATATTTTAAGTGTTACAAGGAGCTGTGAATATATTTTTCATACCAAAAGCATGGCATTTTACATTGTAACAAAAGTTTTCAATAAAGATAAACTTTGGAGTATATAAGCGCCAAATTCTTATCTCATAACTTATGGAACATTTTGTATTGACAACTTTATGCATGCTTATAAGAACAACATTCATGTAAATATGCTTCTTATAAGAAAAGAAGCAGTCCCCGACTTTAAACACGATGCAATTTTCTGGGAGCTTAATTTAAAGTTTAAATAAAATATCGAGTGTGTTATATCATTCTAAAGGTAATTTTATATGCTTTTCAATAGTGTAAAAATATATAAGCTGTTCCATATAAAAAACACGTCTGATAATATCTCAAAAAATAGGAGTTTAAAAAAAGAAAAAATTAGAGCATAGGATTCTGCGTCAAAAAGCGCCCCAATATAGTTTTTATATAAATCAAGCATTTTCACAAATAAAAATGTTACAAGGGTTTTTAGAAATTGCACATTTTAAGAAAACGCTCTGTATCTCTTATATTAAGGAAGTTGTAGAAATAGGGATTTCACCAATCGATTTCTCTTTAAAATCGAGCTCCAGAACCTTAGGTCAGTTTTTGTCTAATTCCTTTAGAAATATAAGTTCCCTATTAAAAGTATCGAATTTGGCCCACCTTGTACATAATATAAATGCATTCGTATATTCATATTGAAACATTTACTTATTATTATCTGAAACCAGTCGCTGGCTTACCAACATTGCTTGGGTTTCTTGCGGATTTAAGTTTAAGATACAGGGTTTAATATTGTGTGAAAATTTCTCATAATATACAACAGCTTTAAGCCGCGTTCTCCGTCTCGTCAATACCGGTAGTGACGGATGAAGAGGATTTAATAAAAACTTTTTTGTAGAAACTATTAATTAATCTACTTTTGGATAACTGTTTCTAATAAACTCAGCTACAAAATGAAATGCATGGAGCAAACAGGTTACATGAAGCAATTGAGGATGAGATTATTTTAGTAACTTTCCAGCTTTAACCATGTTTGAACCCCCAATCTGTAACCAACATTAGAAGTTGGGTTACCGATATATTGAACTTCCCAAAGATATTTTACTATCGCGTTTGTCTTCTGTAATATTGTACTACGTAAAAGAAGAGGCACGGATGCCACATCGTTTTTTAAAGTGCGCACTAACACAATTCTTTCTTGCATCTGTTGTTTCATCCACCGTCAGCTATATTTTTTGTGGGAAATGAGTAAAGAAATCTATTAACACTCGTCGAACATAACAAAGCACGCTGTCGATTCGCCATCATCAATGCAACCCGTCATTCATACACATACTAACCGTACATATATGAATACCAACTTCGGGTATGTCCAGCGGTTTTCACAATATATCATCGCCGCCAATGAGTGCGCATTCGTTTCTGCAACTTAATATACACCTTGAGTTCAAAATAGAAGTGTTGTTACACAGAATACAATTTTCATTCTTTCCTAGATTTAAAAATAGACATAAAAGTTATTTATATCTCTGTTGTAAGTATGTACATTATCCACTAAATCTAATCTTTTAATTAAACATGATAGCAGGCTTTTCATTTAATCTTCATATAATTATGAATGACTACAAGATTCGAACATTTAATGGAAATAGAAAAATCATATTGTCACGCTTAAAAAGTGAAGTGTTTTAAATTTCGTCAATAATTGTTCCTAGATATTTAATTTCTTTGAGTTCCTTTTCTCTTTGTTACACATATTTGTGGTTTGATAAACGGAGTTTTAAAAATACACCAACTTCCTTTAATGCTAAACATCTAATGTAGTAATAGTAGTAGATCCTTTCACTCCACAAGGAATATAGGATATCCGGATTACTGACGATTAGGTAGAGGTTAAGTCGCAATTTGAAGCTATTCTCTCTGGGGCTCTGCGCCTTTTCCCTTTTATGTTATATTCTAAGCTCAGCCTAGTGATGCTGGAGTTGTCTTTCCTAAATATTTGACCCATTCATTTTCATTTTCTACGATTAATTGTATTCTTGTTTATTGATGCGCTACAAGTCTGTATTATAGATCATCTTAAGCAGTAGAATCTTATAATTCTTTAAGGCATTTGATGATATTGATATTGATAAAAACCTGTATCATTTGCACATCTTTTCTGTTCAGAACCCATGATTCACAAGTATACAGCAATATACTTTTAACGTTCTTTTTTTTTAGTTTTTGTTTTCATGTTATTTGCTCATGTTCAACATGTTGCATGCCGACTGAGTGAGAGACTTGTTTAGAACACTTCCCAATTATGTAAAATTATTTACTCTTTTAATGTACGACATACACTGTGTCCACGGATTTGGTGCACAAGGGGAAAATCTTTTTTATTCTACATTTTATGAAAAAAAAGTTATTCTTTACGAAAGTTTTTGCTTGCCTTGAAACCATTAGAAAACATATAAAAATGCACTGATTGCATATAAATGTTGAAAACGTGTTTGCTTACTTTCAAAAATTTAACTAGGCTCAAATTATTGTTGATAATCGTGTTGCCTTGAAATTCTGTTGACATTTAATTATTTTTCTGTTTCAAATTTAAGTAACACGACATTTGCAATCACGAAGATCACAATTTTGCACTGCACACACTGCACACTGCAACGACAAATTTATTTGATTAAGTGTTATGGAATTGGTGATATTTCATATCGAACAGCGATCAACAAATTTAACGTTAAATTCCCCGGTATTAATATCGCTATTAATTCTTTGAAAAAGTTTGTTAAGAAATTTGATGAAACTGGCTCTGTTGTTAGAAAGAAGAAAACAGAAACAATACAATGAAAATGATGCATTAACTGTTCTAGCTATGGGATCTGTACTAGAAGATCCGAAAATATCACTACGTAAGAGACCGGCGGAATTGGGTGCAAGCAAGAGCTTACTGCAAGAAGTCTTTAAGGAAAACAAGATTCGCCCATTCAAACCCAAATTTATTCATACTCTGGTACCCGCGGGACGATGCGTTTCGATTAGAATTTAGTACTTGGGTTGGAGAAAATGTTATGAAGGATCAATTTTTCCATCATAAAATTTTGTTTTCGGATGAAGCTACTTTCACCATTAATGGTTATGTGTCATCCCAAAATTGCAGATATTAAGCAGAAGAGAATCCAAATTTTCGTATTAATCGGAAAAACCAGTGTTATAAGAAAGTAAATGTGTGGTGTGTAAGTCAATAAAATTATTGGCCCCTTTTTTTTTCGAAAACAATTTAAATCAACACAATTATTCGGATATGTTACAAAATTTTGTTTTACCATCGTTGGAGGACATTAACAGAGATGCAGTCTACTTTCAGCAGGATGGATGCCGTGCGCATTCAACTAATTTAATTAGAAACTTTCCTGAAAGATAGATCGGCCGTTTTGGATCTATTCATTGGCCAGCTCGCTCGCCCAATTTAACGCCGATGGATTTTTATTTATGGGGACACGTTAAACAAAGTGTACGAAAATAATAATTTTGATGCGAATTTGGGAGCATTAAGAGATACGAACAGTAATTAGTGAGATTGATATAAGAACATTTAGGAACGTTTACGCAGAATTTAGGTATAGGGACGAAAAGTGCGTGGGAGTAGGTGGAGGTTACGTTGAACAAATTATTTGTTGTTCACATTCGAATTTATATAGATTGGAAAATATTTCAGTCTTATATTTATAATAAAGAATTTATTTTAGTTAAGTAGAATATTATTGAATATTTTATATCTAAAAATATGTATAAAAAAAAACTAAAACATAAAATGGTTTAAAAAATGTATCAACGTTCACTGTTGTATAAGTTTGCACCAAATCCGTGGACACACTGTATTTATTATTATATTGGTTTAGTTGTTACTATTGATAGACATGATTTTGCTTTTATTTGAATTAATTGTTAAACCGATTTCCTTAATTTTTCTACCAGTATGCTTGCCTTTTTCTGCGTGTGGCGTAGTTTTTCTCTTATTAAACAAATATCGTCTGCAAATTCAAGGTCTAGATGTTGTTTAAATCTGCAAGTCAATCCATTTTGGCCTTTTATCGTCCAATCCACTGTTATAAGGAAGAGGAAGGTGGACAGTACACAGCCATGTCGTATCATTTCTGATAGTTGTTCGTTTATTTCTTTGATCTATTTTATCGAGGACCTTTCGAAAACCTATGCACATGAAATGCGCTTCTTTTTATCATTCGTTGCACTCGTTTATTACTATATATTTGATCAGCACATGATTGACCTGCTCTGAAGCTAGCTGATTATTTCTAAGTATTTTATCTATTATAACTTTTAGTTTGTTTAATATACACTAATATTTTTAAACCATTCAAAATAAACCTGTCACGCCCGTTAAATTTTCAAATTTATTTGTATAAATATCTGCAATTTTTTACTTTCTTCACAATCAATAAAAATGCAATCATTGAGCTGAAATTGGATATAAATATCTGCAAAAGGAGCACATTATTTATATTCCATCAGAAAACTACCCCAAGTTTAAAAATGGCGAAACAAAGTATGTTGTATAAAGGTATACTTATATTTAAATTACAGCATTTCTGAAAAATAAAAATCTTCCTCAAAATGCAATTTTGTTTCAGGATAATCCGCCTTCTTGCCCTTTGGCCTAAGTACCAAAGACAACTGACGGCAATATTTTTGCAATGTTTATGCTTCCGAATATGCTTAATGTAACTTTATTACAGAGTATGGATATCAATAGATTCTAAAGAAAACAATAGTGCAGAAGCCCTCAAGAGTTTAACTTTAAAAGATGCGGTATTAACTACCTCAGTTGCCTAATGCCAAAGAATTTGATAATGAAGCTAATCTCTCTTTCAACGTTTTAAAGCGCCAGTAGAATGCTTTGCTCGATAATTCAGAAAATGAAACAATAACCACCTTGCAAAGGAACATTTGAGGTGATATCATCGTTTGGAGTGAAACTTAGCTGATTTGTAGAGCCCATCCAGTGTTGTAAAAATGTCGCTTTCCTTTTCGGCGGAATCTCACGTTTAGGGGGTTACAGCTACCCCTGATGTTTCAACGGTTTTCAAATATTTCCAATTTGTAATAAACACAAAAGTATCGGCACACTCCGCACCACAAAAATTAAATGATTAATCCGGAACAGTTGTTTCAAGGATAAGTTGATACTCATTTTCAATCGAAGACCGGTATTCTCCTCGAAACAACTATCCCGGATTAATCATTTAAATTTGTGTGGTGCGGAGTGTGCCGATACTTTTGTGTTGTTTGTTGACGGTAACTTGTAGAGTATACAATAAATCCAACCAATTTCAATAACTTTGTGTATTAGGGACAGACTCATGTTTATTCGTCTCAAAAGAAAGGGTTCGTGTTGCCTGCTGGTTTCCCCCAGAGCCGACAAACCAGGAGTCTGTCTGGTCGCTGCAAAAAAGTAATAATTTTACCTGCCTTTGTCATCTCTATATATGAATGCGTAAATATTACCCACAAATACATATTAAAACCGGGTCAAAATATTTTAAACTAAGGTAAGTGTTTATCTCGAACAATTTATTTCAAAAAGCAATATATATTATCGCACGTAATTTAAAGAAAAAATTGTAAGCTTCTATTTTTGTCAGAGCCACTATATCAGTGGGCTACGGGTTATGAAATGTTGTTTGTTCCTTTGTGTTTTGAGACCGACCCTAAGATTAGAATTTGAACATATGTTCAGTCCACAGGTTACGGAGATTACAGATGAAAGTGAGCCATCTTCATGCATTAATTTACACAATGTTAAGGAAAAATATGAAGAAACGTGCACTGGAGGATGCTAATATAGATCCCAATTATAAGAGGATCGCTAGCTTCTGTGCAATCCAATTTTAAAAAAGTAAGAAGTATTAAACAATTATATAGGCACGAAAAATATTCACAAAGAGGAGAAGCAGAGGTGAAAGTTATTGGAAATTGCCGAGTACGCAAATTTGCACAATCTATGGATGGAAACGTAATAATTCACGATATTGACGTCACAAAATTAAAGCATCCCGTGTTTTGGAAGATAGCCAAATTTGTAGGACGATTATATAGGCAAGACGCAGAGGAATTAGTAACAGTTACCAAAGATTTCATAGTATCTGTTAAGTCATACATCGAAATGTGTGGCGCAGATAATTCTTATAATGAAGATAAGAGCTGGTTTAATTTGGAAATCATGAATTACGCACAAAAGATACAATTGCTTGAATATGAGTTGAAGAACTAGCAATTTTGTCAAACCTACGTATAATAAAATTCAAACTAAAAGACAAAATTATTTTTCTAGTAATCCTTTGTGCATCGTTATTGAATAAATGATGTAGACATATATTTAGTTTCCTTATTTACTCACTAACATGAACATGAACTAAGCTTCTCTTGTTCACAGTTTCGAGATTTTACTATATCTTCAACTATTCCGGGGGGGACTAACAGTCTCATAAACTGATTGTACTCTCAACTTAATACGCAAAAATCATCGCTCTTTAAAAGCTAGATATCGTACAGTAATGTAGACTTTATCAGGTAGATGGCAGCGTTCAAATCTCAATTACCTGCGGGTATGGCGTGATAAAGCAAACCATTGTAAAATAAAGTACTTGACTGTGCAAGTAGCTCGTGTACTATCGATTCTGTACTTTCAAAATGGAATATTATCCTTCGCCAATTGGAATAATAGCGGGAATTATAATATTTGCTTTAGCCTGCATCTATTTTAAGAAAAGGAAAGCCAAAAAACCAGCGACAACACAGCAACCCGAGCCTCAGAACGCAAGTGTTTACGCAACCGAGGCTGCAACCAGTTCTCCGATCTATCCAGCTGATGCTGTTCATCTTCCGCCGCAACAATCGTTTACAAGACAGCCAGGTTTAGGATGGCAAAACACGCCGCCGTACACTCAATCAGATTTGCCGCCTTCGTATGAGACAGTTATGGTTCAAACAACTTCATCACGGCATAATTTACCGGAATATTATCAAAGACAACCTGCTCAAAATCCAACTTTATAAAGAAGATAGCATTGCACCCAAAAACACTACAATGGAAGTGTTCAGAAGGAAGCCATTGGCGGACAAATAGTGTTGGCAGTGTTAAAAGAGAAAGTTACAATGTATTTACTATGAATTACTACAATTTAATATTTGAAATGTTGTAAACAACTGTAAATATTTACTGCGTACTTAAAGCATAGTGTTTTACGCTGCATAGCAGTGTCCAATAAATAATTTTCGAAATGGTAAGAAATGTAGCTATTTACAATGATTACTCTTCTGTAGATGCCGATTCCATTCCTAAGAAAGTCCAAACATAGACGTTATATGAGAAACTCCACGACCTTGATTCTGGCAGAAACCCGGGATAAGAAATTTGTGGAACGTCTCTTCCACAGCATATCGAAAGTTATTAGTAAGTTTTTAGGGGCAAGATATATGAACGTATTCTCCAGTTCGCAAAATACATTCAAGAAAAAAATACATTCGGTCACACGGTTGATAATGGGAATCCACGCATCCTCGAAACAACCGTTCTGGATTAATTAAACGTGTGGAACTTTTTATACGGTCAATATTTCGTAAATTATGGCGAAGTTGAAGGAAATGTACTCTCAATTTGTTAGTAGGATTTCATTGGCTACAAAATACTCGGTAACTATACAAATATTTTCGACGGTTCTAGAGATTATACAGTCGCATAAATCAACTCCTGACTCTTAATTTGAGATCAAATATTATCGCTATTTAGAAACAATATATTGGAGAGTAATATACCTTATCAGGCTATATCAATTTACGAGCAAAACAATTGTAATCTTGTACTGCCAACAAAACGTTTAAAGTAGCGATTACAATATCCCTCCGTGATTTTAATGTTGGTAGCATTTATAACATTTATTTAGTGTTGTAGTGTTTGCTGCACGACTTTAAATCTCAAGCAAACTGGAAGTATCTATGTAACGGAGACGACACTGGGCGCAACCATATTTTGTGTTTAGTTCGTATTTCCTCGCAACAAGCAGCGTCCCAACGGCTTACGTCATTCTGCTGGTTTAGAATAGCAGAACGCATCGTCGCACACTCAACCAGACTCTTCGCCTTCCTACGTGGAGGTTATGGCTCAAGCGGCAGCATCACGACGACAATCTTTACAGGAATATTGCTCAAGATGGCCTGCTCCAAATCCCGCCTCCCTTCCCTTGGACGGAAGTAAGTAACGAAGAGTGTTAATAGTGTTCAGGAAAGAGCGTTTGGTATTTAGAGCCATAGATAAACACATAATTCTATATCTTAAAGAACATCATAAGGAGCTGCGAATATCTACCGTTTAATTCAAGAACAGCGTTGATATTGCAAATAAAAGAATTCAGTAATGCCTAATTTGGTTGCACATAATCGAAATGCTTAAAATATTAGTAAACTATAGAGCTTTTTGAAAATACTGATGAAATCCATCAGTTCCGGACATTGAAGGAAAAACAAGATACACCGAGATACAAACGGTATTATTATAATTGTTGTTAGAGGAGGAAAGGAAAGGAGGAAAAATAGGAACTGAAGCAATCTGGTGATTGGGATGAGAATCAACATGAAGATGTTGCGCTTCTTTGGAATTCTCATTAGCGCGACCATATATGAAATGCATGTCGGCTAATTCAATGTTAGAGTAAATAGGTACAACGAAAACTCGAAAAATTGTGCACTAGTCACTCTATGTTTAAGAGAATCTATGTCAACTACGATAAGAAAATGTACCCATTCGAGAACCTGCGTCGCGAAGGCGTGCTAGGTTGCAGGATGTATGCCTACCATGCCAAATTCCTTTGTAGTATAGGTTAAAATATAACAATTGAAAAATGCTAATGCTGATGTGTCTGAGTGTTTTTGATAAAAACGAGTTGTTATCTTCGAAGTATTGTGCTCATAGGAACAGCAGTAAACGTTGCCAGATTTACGCTATTAAATGCTTTCATGTAACAAGTTGGTGCTGTATACTTACGCTGTTACAATGCTGTTATTTAAAAGTTTTTGAAGTGCAAATATGTTCGGCTTCAATAGATTATTTTATGAGTTACACTGATATAATTTTGCCAGTTCTCTACGGTAACATTTTAATATTCTGCTCCATAAGGGCAGGTGTTTCGTTTATTTTAAAGCTTGTATTATTGTGTTTTACTTGTGGTAATCAATACCACTAAAAGATGCAGTTTTTATGAACAACTAATTTACTCATTAATAAATAGAAATGAAGGGAACATGTGAAAGTAAAACACTACTAAAGCAGAGGAAGAGCTGAAACTGACATGTGATTAATTAATATTGTTGATCAATGATCTTCCTAAAGGACATCCTCCCGAAAGGCGTGGCAACAGAACTGGTTCCTAACAAGGAGAGTTTATACAAATTGTTGCAAACCAGCAAAGGACGGGCATATCAATACTTTGAAATCGGAACACTCTATGACTCGTTGTAGTTTCGTTTTATACTGTTGCTCTAACAACTTTTAATGAGTCGGACCACTGTGTACATTATATATTATCCTTGATATTTACCTATTGCGTATTTAGTTGTGCCATTTAATAGTATGATGCATTACACAGGCAATCTACCTTTGGAAGAGAACATGACAAACAAACCTCAAATACCTTATTTAATTTGAACAATGCATTATATCAGCATATTTATTATTATTCAAAGATTGCCAACTGTGATATTATTGTTTAGAGTGTCAGAATCTACGTAATTAACTTAATTGCTCCAAAGATAATATATCAGATGACCATCAAAAATACTTTGGTTGCGTCAGGAAAATTATACAGTAAGAAAACGTAATACTTTCTATTCTTGGAAGAAGTTATATTTTACATTGTGTTAAGAATAAGGAATTTTGAAAAAATGTAAGTATTGTTTTTGTCAATATGCTTGAAGAAAAAAATTATATTTGTGCTTACAATTATACTTCTTCGTGAATAAGTGGTACGATGTCTAGAAAAATATAAACAAAAAATACAAAATTGAAAAAAAGTTTAAAAGTAGTCAGTTATAATGAAAAAATTCAGAACACCGTCGCTTTATACAGCGTTGCAAATATTTCTGAATTTTGGGAGAACAATATTGTCAAATTGTCGTTAGCAAAATCATCGAATGAAATAATGGAAAAATATTATTCTAAATCAACTTGCCAGCACAACAAAATCGATCGAGTTGAGTAAACCAAATTATAAATTTGATTATTGGTCAATAAATTGCAATTTTTTCAAGTATATATTACGTTGATTCAAACAAAACAGAGTTGTTTCAGCCGATATCGCTACCATTTTCGGCTTAAAAGTAAATGTTTCCTTTTAAGATTAATAATTTCGGTTCTATGTAATGGATTTTCTTTGTCCCATTTAGTTCAAAGATGTTTGCCATATATTTCTCGTAAACATTTAATTTTTTAGTGATGTTTTAATGAACTCCAAAAGTGCTGTTAACGGCGTCAAAACGTTGCCTTCTTTAATTACCGTTTTCTCTGAAATTAGTCGGCGGATTTCACTGATTTTTTTTATTCTTTTCCTCTAAACTAGTGTTGTATTTGCAACTTGTGGGTTTTTAATATAATCTTCCAGATTCGGAGAAAGATAGAAAAGAAGTTGATAAAAGAGAGAGAAATATAAATGCTAATTTTGGAAATTGATACAAAATTAACGACCGCATATATTAAAAAATTACAGGCTTGGAAATACAAAGCTAGTTTAGAGTAATTAAATAAAAAATTCCGTGAAATCCGCGGACTAGTTTCATAGAAAACAGTATTTAATGATGGCAATGTTAAAAAATCAACTCAGTTTTGTTTGAATCAACACAATATTTGTTTGCCTCTATTCAAATATATAATTTAGTTTATTCAGCTAAATCGATTTTTCAGTGTCGGCAAGTTGATTTCGAATAATGTTTTTCTATTATTTTATTCCATAATTTGGTTAAAATAGTACAATTTGAACGGCAATTTGCCCATATGTTCCTAGCAAAATTCTTAATTCTGTCACATCAATACTTACTTGCTGCGAGTCCATTAAAACTTAATTACACCACTAACAAATTAAATTATTGCAAGGAATATGTGGTAAATATTTCTGAATAAAATGAGACTGATCAAAAGAAAATCCACTCAATAGAACCATAGAAGATATTTAAGAATAAAAGAAAACATTCACTTTTCAACCGAAAAACGGTAGATCTATTGTAACAAAATGCTGTTGCGTGTGCTAGAATAGTTGGAGACTTTTAATAAACCTTAGTAATACTTTAGGATCTTCTCCCTTCAATTCAGTAGATACAAGAAATGGCCTACTGAAATGTTGGTGTCGTGTGCGACTGATAGCAGCAAAGTTGCATAGAATGTGTTGTCATCCAGATCTTCTTGGCATATACTTAACCTTCACTTTTTCCTAATATGAATAAGTCATATTCTAGGACTACCTGTTTGTCAAAAATCCTGCCACAAATCTGAGGCTCTCCTTGCTGATTTTTTTTTGCACTTTCCCAGTACGAAGACTTTGATTGCCTTCACATGCATTTATTGCTTGTTTTATGTGGCTCTTTTGGGGATCTTAAAAGGGATTAAGACCAATAAAAGGCACGTTCGCTGCTTCATTGGCCAACTTATCTGCCTGTTTATTTCCTTCGATCCTTCGATTTGGTGGCTTGGCCCTAACACAAAGTAACGTGGTTGTGTCACAATTGCCTTAGATTATGTACACATTATGTATATCGGATCAGATTCGTATGTGCACGCCTTAATATCCTTTAGAAGAGCCTGACTATCGCTGAATATATTTATAGTTGCGCAGCATATCTACTTTTCGAGATTATTTAAGTGGTAGTTAAGCTCACTAATGCCTATACTTGTTCCAACATCTATTCTTGAGCCGTCCGTGTACCATGCTAGGGTATCCTTTTTGCTTTGAAGATCACCAGATGCCCACTAAGTACGGCTTTCAATGATCACCTTATAGGGCTGATCAAAATTATATTGCGTAGGGATTGTATCCTTTGCAATGTGCAGCAAATAATTTATGTTGGGATCTTCAAGGATTCCGAGATACCCTCTAAGATTACCAAGCCCCTCTACAAGAAGCGAGAGTATTCGATATAGCCTACTTCTAAATGTGGATGTGAAGCGTGTTAACCCTAGCAGGACTTCCAGAGCTGGTGCGGGACAAGTACGTATCCTGTGATATTGAGACATGTAAGTCTCTAAATTTGTTGAAGCTGCTGTTGCAGTTTTCTGATCTGCCTTTGGCCACAAAACCAAACAGGCGTAGGTGATCATGGGTTTGATTATTGCTGTATATGACCAGAAGGTCGTCTAAGGCTTATTCGACCATGTATGCAGGAAAACGATGGTTATTTCGCGTAGATAATGGAATTGTACAAAGAATTATCTTCTGCCTATTCACTAGGTAGAGACGCTGTATGCGATTGTATCTATTAATATAATATTTTGTAAATAACGATTCACCTTTAATGAAAAAAAAGTTATAGAAATGCTTGGTACAAATTGTATGTTGTTATTTGCTTTTTAAGTTTTGTTATTATCAAGAATGAATTTGTATGCATCATATCAAAGAACCGTCCTTACGACAAGACCATTGTTGCTATAAAAATTTTAAAGTACCAAATTTTAAAACGCAGATCGCAATGTAAGATCAGATTACAGATATATTAACATACCTTATCAAGCACTAGACGGTAACTTATATCAATTTGATACGCTTATAAGACGAGTGAGATTAAGATAATATTATACCAAAAAAATAATCGAACTGTTCATATATCGGCTACAGATCGGTTACCGCTCTTGAAGTATGGATCAGTCTTTTCTGATTTTAACGCTTTCAGCGCTAGTATTATTTATCGCTATCTGCATTATTTGCTGGAGGAACTGCAGAACTCAAATAAGGACATCTCCTCAACAAGCTACACGAAGAAATATAATTATTAGTGTAATAGAAGAAACGCCAGGTGCTCATGCGGATTCACTGGACAGGGTTCATAGTTCAACGCCAACATCAGTATCTCAACAGTCTGCATTACAATTTTTACATCCTCCCGTACGGAGACAGCATTCACCACCACTATATACTGCAGAAGACCCCCCACCTTCTTACGAGGAAGTTATATCCCGGACAAGGACAACATTGCAGTGTTCTGAAAAAATGTAACATCCGATGGAAATTACCAACAGTGACAGTACCTGTGAACGTTTCCATACATTTTAATAATTGAAGACACTTCAAAAAACTCTAGTTGTTACCAATTTGTAAAATAGGATCTGCGAGTAGTGAATTGAGTATAGTGTTTGTTTTATAAGAATTTTGTGAATAAAAATAATATATACATGTTATAATTGAGTCCTGTACAACTTTAAGAAAAACCCTTATTAAAGAGAAAAAAGAAGAGATCAAAGAAGGTGTGTACGAATCAATTGTGAATTGCAACAGACACCTTCATACAGGAAGGGAAAATACATCAAACGGTCTGTAATTTCTTAAAAGTGTTATGTGTATTTTTTTTGAATTTCAGTCAAATTTACAAAGTAAGGAGCGGTTTAAGAAAAATGAATCCAGTTTTTGTAAGCTGGAGCGCTAATCCAATGCTTCGTACAGTACGCTGATTAACAAGATTTTCCCCCATGGGTAATGGAATATACATATATATGTTAACAAGTGCATGGTAAATACTGATATATGTTAGCTTAGTAAGAGTTCAAAATGTTCTTCTGAGAAATTTGTTCTTTTGCGGCTGATGGCATTTGGATAGGAAATGTTCTGCAATTTCTAGATCTTTATAGTATAGATCCCCCTTTGTTGTTGTTTCTTCTACTGATTTATTGAAGCTCACTATGCAACACAATATATAATTGATCCTACCTAACCTATGCAACCAGTGATGCTTATAAGCTAACATTGCATGCATACGCGACAATACAATTATAATTGCTGTTCTTAGCAAGTCTACGTCTAAATTTCTCCTGGTGTTACCTATTTTAGAAGGTAATTAAAGTCTTTAGCTGCATAACAACAAACCATGTTATTTAAATCTGCATCTAACTTGGAGCAGCCAAGGGACATGAGACTAAAACCAAAAGTAGTGTAAATCATTTAATTTACTAAAGTAAATAATTTCTTGACCGGTAATATTGGTTTCAGATTGTGTTTCCACAATAATCTACAAGAAGAATTTTGTGGAAATCTCAAAGAAATAGAAAAGAAAACGGAAGAAATCATGCATAGTTTTTCTGGAATCAGCGAAGCTAAGTCCCACAATGGAGTAACGGGCCCGGATTTCAACTAGTGCCACAAATTTTCTCAGAGTTAGTTATCGCCAAATTTGATTCAGAAGCGGTGATTCACCTGTTGTGCTTCTATTGGTCTTGAAGATTTTAGGTATCCAATTAGAAGAGATATTTTAAAGATGTAATCCGCGCTCTAAAATCTACCTTCAAGCTGCCTACTAAGGAACTATGTATTTTTACTTAATGGCTTTGCACTTGCAGTATGTTTATAAGACTTCTCGGGACATTTAAAAAACAGTTGTTTCTGATTATTGTTATTATTGTTCTGATTAATATACGAACCGCTTAATAAAGGAACCGTAAATTTCGTTTTGTAGAAATGAGTGATCTTATTTCAGGTTTATCAATTTTTGGATAGATGCAATCTTCTTCTCAAATTGGTCTATTAAAGGCTACAGAATCAGCAACAATTACTATCTAAACTTTATGCTAAGCGAAAACAACTCAAAGAAAATTTTAAATCCAATTTACTTGGCATGCGACATGGGAATTGCTATAAATGTTTACTCTCATCGTTAGATGACAATTTATAAATTAAAAATAATGAATAGTCATTGCCAGATGTCAAATGTTAGGTATGAATTTCTAATAATAGCAAACAATAAGATAAACAATAATTAAATTCACGATTTTTATCTTTGTTGTGTATATCGATATTAACAATTGTAAATTTTTAAAATACCGTCATCTTCCACCGTGGAAATAAATGTTTGGATTCAATTGAATGAGGCCATAGAGACTGATTAATCAAATATTTGGTTGGAATATTTACTATAAATTATGAAAAATTGTGCTTTCATCGAACACAAGTAGGAGTGCTAAGTCTGCTTGTCGAAACGCAAACATCCCGAATTCATAAATTCGGTTTCATTCAATAAAATTGTGAACAAGGAAAACCAAGAAAAATTCCCGGAAAAGACAGAGTGTAAACATAAATATCTTTAAACACATTTGGCTGTTGTGAATAATTACGAAAGTAAGTAAGTACGTGCTACAATAGGGGTACGTAATCATATGATTTCGCTTGCCTCGTTTTACAACACTATATTGAGCAATATGTTGCGATATACCGGGTGTTCATTTGAAAACTTCCTACCCTAAGTTTCTGGAAATCTGGAAATTTACGAAAAATGTCCTGAAAAACGTAAGAAGTATTATCGAGGGGGACAACTTTTTATGTAAAAATTGAGTCGCCCACATTAACCCCCTGGTCCCGGGAGCTACCCTCTTAAAAATCGTAAATGGAAAGGAGTATCGAGTAATACCCCATTTTAATGAACTTTTAAAACAGTACATTTTTCCGTTAATTTTTTTAAAATTGATCGATTCGTTTTCAAGATTTTTAAGAAAATCTTCTGGCTTGGTTTGTTTTGTATTGCTAGCTGGGTTAATGTATTTTAGGAGCATCGGGACAAAAACTGATATTAAAAACATTTCAAAAAATTAAACCCCGAAATGTACTGTTTCAAAAGACCACTAAAATGGGTTATTACTCGATACCCCTTTGCATTTAAGATTTTTAAGAGGGTAGCTCCCGGTGGCGGGGAGTTAGTGGATGAGTCAATTTTATAAATATAATATTATTATATTTATAAAATTGATAATCTGCATAAAAGATTGTCCCCTGCGGTAATTCTTCTTACATATTTCAGAAAATTTTTCATAAATTTCCAGATTTTTAGATATTTAAGGTGGGAAGAAATGAACACCCGGTATATGTATTAATGTTATTCATAAGAATATTAAGATATCGAAAACTTAAAATAAAATAGTGATATGAATTAAATTTTGTTTTTATTTTGCATTAAGTTAATCTCTCATAAGAAGCACGTTCAATCCCAACAAAGTGCCGTGAAATTTTCTTTGAGAGTACCTTGTTTATTGAAAAATTATATGGTTTTAAACAGAATTAAAAGAAAAACGACCCTCGCTTAAAATATTTTTTTCTTATTGCAAAAAAAAAAAAATTGGACGCTTAAGAGTTAGGTTTCAAACGTAACACCCTGTATACAAGTTGTCTCACGAGGAACCGCATCGATGTATACATTGGAAAATTCCGACGACTTAGTAGTATATTAAAGTTTACATGTACTATTAAATTAAAATATTTCAGTTATGCCAGCTAACTTAGACATTTCCAAAGTTGCAAGAGATTAAAAAAAAAAATAGATAAGCTATTGGTGGACTCCCTTCTTTGGAAGAAAAAATATGAGTTTTAAGAAGGAGAAAAACAAGTAATTGTATTTTAAAAAATTAAGTTTTGACACCTTTTCTATTTGAAAGTTTAATCGTAATTGTCACAGTTCTACCCTAAATGGTCAACAATTCTGTAAAACTTCAGTTTTCTAAGTTAACCATTTTCACATATATAAAAGTTCACATACACTCGTCCAAAAAGTTACAACAAATGCAAATAATGCAGATATAGTTAGAAATAGCAGCATAGTTGATTTATCAAACAAATCCTAAAATCAAACTGGGAATTCAAAAACGTAATAACTACGACATATTCTGAAATATATCTGAAACCACTAAAAACTTTTGTAATTTTAAGTTTCCCCATTTCTCAATAAATGACGTATGTGAATGTGTCTCATCAGTCAGTATATTTCTTAGAATTATACATTGTACTTGGTTATTAGTGCAAAATGTGACGCATATAAAGTAAATGTTTCAATATGAATATACGAGTCCTGTTTCGGTGAAGTTGGCGCAACCCTCCAAACTATAAAATGTGTGCATTTATATTGTGTACAAGGTGGGTCAAATTCGATACTTTTAATAGGGAACTTATATTTCTAAAGGAATTAGACAAAAACTGACCTAAGCTTCTGGAGCTCGATTTTAAAGAGAAATCGATTGGTGAAATCCCTATTTTTATATCTTCCTTAATATAAGAGATACAGAGCGTTTTCTTAAAATGTGCAATTTTTAAAAACCCTTATAACTTTTTTATTTGGGAAAATGCTTGATTTATATAAAAACTATATTAGGGCGCTTTTTGACGCCTCTCGAATCTTAAAATAATGTGAAATGAAGAAAAACAAATAATTTAAAAATTGTTTAAATAAAATATCAAGTGTGTTATATCATTCTAAAGGTAGTTTTATATGCTTTTCAATAGTATAAAAATATATAGGGTGTTCCATATAAAAAAACACAAGTCTTGATAATATCTCAAAAAATAGGAGTTAAAAAAAAGAAAAAAATTAGAGCATAGGATTCTGCGTCAAAAAGTGCCCTAATATAGTTTTTATATAAATCAAGCATTTTCATAAATAAGAAAGTTACAAGCGTTTTTAAAAATTGCACATTTTAAGAAAACGCTCTGACACATTCAGTTTCAAGCTGACTGTTTTGTACAATAATTTAAATTTAAAAACAAACCACTGGATTAGAACAGCTCACGTTATATCTAGATATCAAATAATATTCGACGTCTAAATAAACTAACTGGCCGATAGTGATATCTTAGCATATATGTGACCATTCGCTGTTGCGGACAAATAAAACTGTCTCTTAGTAAAGCTGTTTGTTATGAAATTAGGTGTTTGTATTGAAAAGACACATCTGCTTCGCAAATTGCTGGCTATGTAAAACTCTAGACCACTAGTACTGGATCCGCGGCTCAGTAACAGAGAAGCGGAAGTTAGCCACATTATCCCAATACAAATTTCAGGATTGGAGAAGGATCTTGATAAAAAAATCGTCAGGCTAATTATGGAGAATTGAGAGTTTTACAGAACCATGCTTTTCAAGAGAAACTTGTCACAGAGCTGCCAGAAAACAGGAGCATAAGACGTTTAAAATATTTCGGTTTTTTAGGGCAATATTCAGATACAGCAAAGCTTGATCTCACAAGCAATGGAACTCGTGACAAATCCAAGTTTGGAGTTTGTATCGGAGATAGTTGAAGCAGAGTCAGAAGAATACAACAAGAAGCCTATTACACTGACTGCCTTAAAAAGAAAGCTAAATTTCAAATTTATTATTGACCAACAATCACAGAATGGAAAATTTCAAACGAACGACTGGATTCTGGATTTGTCGTCGCCTTCGTAGTTTATTAAGAAATAAGCTACGGATTTACTACTTTCTGAACAGTGACTAGGCACCAATTTGGACTCTGCTACAACTTTTGTAGCTATCTATCTTGAACATTGACATATTATTTCGTTTTTGTATGTGTGTGTTTGCAATACAATTGTATTTGAACGATTATTATATTTTTTTTTTTCGTTATGCCAATAAATACATATTATTATTATTACTATTTCCAGCTTCTGCGATGATTTGGGGATACATGTATTTAATCACTGCTCTAGATTTATTTATTTTTCCAAAGTTGTTCACTTTAAATGGTTGTCACTGACAAAGTAACTGACGTATTTGTTTGAAAATTTGGCACGACTCTTGCCAAAGGTTACTTCTACGAAAAATTGAGTTATTATTATTCTTGTAGCGCCATCTCTTGCTAAGGCCAGGTAATTTTCGAACTTTCCTTCTACATTAATGTAGAATTAGATACCAATGCACAAATTAACAACTTTGACAGCACTTACCTCCCTCCCTTATGATATAACATGTTTTTAATGTTCAATTTCAATCGATCGGCCCCATAGTGTTATGGAACAACATGTCGCTCCATAACACAGCTATGTGTTCGCAATATTAATATTAGAGAGACAAACCTAACGTAGGATATATTAAGCATGATCGCATCATCTCAAGTAAATACTTAGCTTTGTACCGAAGGGAAAAAAATGGCTTTTGATAATCGGTAAGATGTCGCACTTGTATGACAATGATAAATTATTAGAATCCATCCTAGGATGTATCATTGAGTGTATAACTAACGGCGAAAAGCCAACACATCATTAATAAAACGAAAACAGAAGAGACTGTTCGTTTTTCCTTTCAAACATTTATCATTAATCTTTATGGAATAATAATCAAAATGGATATAGACCCCTGCCACGATAATACTAATTAACACAAGTTACAGCGTAGGCGGATGATGTATTTAATTCAAGAAGTAAAAAAGAGTTAGAAAAAGCATCATGCAGATGAAGAGAAAAAAAACGAAGAAAATAGGAATAAAAATAAATTAAAAAAAAACTAAGTCATATGTTTAGAAAAGCAGAAACTTCCGAAAAGAAAATCAAAATGCAGATAGGATATGACATTTATGATATGAAGAAAGATCAACCGAGGAAATAATTAAACGAGAGAGAAAAAATGAGGAAACGTAGTATATCGGCTGAGAACACGCCGAACTTTCTGAAGAACAAAAGGACAAGGAAATGTAATCCACTGTGGAATATAGATAAGGTGATATCAAGCTTATTAATTAGAACAGTTAGAATTTCACCGTGAAATGTATTAGCTACTTATGATAACCTTCACTGCTTATAAGTGTTGCTATTCTATATCACGTAGTATATTACGAGGCGCTACCCAAAAATATCTGAGAATTTGAATATCCCGCCAACACCAAAAGCACTACGAGGTTCCACCTCTTGTGTATATTTCAGCTATTGGTCTATAAAATTTCGTCATCGTAGGTACATCTGTCTGTGCTGCAATGTGCTCTTATGCTTCTGCGAATTTTCAAAAGAGCAACGGATTTGTATTAAATTCTGTTTCAAGTTCATGTTGATGGAGGCTTTTGGTGTGGAAAAATGTATAAGGTCAAGCGTTTAAAGGATAATGTCCGAGAATCTGTAGAGGGTCGACCATTAGCGCTCAACACTGCAAATGATCATGAAAAAGTGTGAAGAGATTCGCGAAGAGAGAAGGTAGAGAATCCACGATGATTGTGAAATACTTGGACTACGGAACATATAGCCGATAAGCTGAACATGAGACGAATTCTATTTTCTAAGTGTATCCCTCGCCTTCACAAGACTGCCAAACGAAACCACCAGATTTAAGCGCGCACTAAACTGTAGGAAATGGAAGATCCAGCTCAGAGTCATTGCAGGTGATGAACTGTGAATTTACTGTTATGATCCAGAAACGAGGCAGCAATCGTCGTGATTGAACATGTAAAATACGCTTTCCTGTTACTACAATATCCCACTACGATATTCCATTGTCCTCATTTCATCAGAAAAAGGAAAGTTGAGATCTTGCACGAAGTTTTTTGGGGAATAAAGATAAGAAAGAACATGATAATAGTACCTGACTTCAATCTCTTCCTTAAGATGAAAATCAACTTGAAAGGGCGAAGTTTTAACTCCTTTCTTCAAAGGAGTTAAAACGTGACTTTGATATCTTTATATTAAAGTGGAATACCAACTGGCCTTAAGGGCTCTACAGGGTTCCGACCTACAGGAGTGTGTCGGAGGTGAGTACTTTATAGGTGACAGTGGAAATTGGGGTGTAAAGTAAGTTAGCTGCTTTTTACAAGAACACTCTTGGAAATTTTGGGTAGTA
Source organism: Marronus borbonicus (assembly GCA_902655005.2). Classification (NCBI taxonomy): domain Eukaryota; kingdom Metazoa; phylum Arthropoda; class Insecta; order Coleoptera; family Scarabaeidae; genus Marronus; species Marronus borbonicus. The sequence goes on from LR737389.1 coordinate 9,097,371, forward strand.
TCCTGTATATTACAAAGTTCTCGCATTTTTATAGATTAACTGGATTATATATCTTTTAGAGGTCGAGTACATTTACAAACAAATACAACAACATACCGTACCTTGAATGCGGTTGACGTCAAATCAGATTCTACTTATCTAAACACTAGGTATTAAAACAACGATTCTTATCGCGCATCAAGCGACAGCTATAATATTAATCGGGCGATATGTTACCTATTGTAGCTGAGTCACATGTTCGATAAAGCGAAACAGTCGAGATATGGTATTGGCGATACAACGTTCGAGGTTTGAGTGCCCGTATTAGTGGACAGCATCATATCGATTTTTATATTTTAATATGGATTTCTTCACGGTAATTATAACGATCATAGCGATACTAATATTCATCTCCTTGTGTAGCGCTTGCTGCAAGAGTTACCACAGGAAGCAAGTATTTCTTCGGCAAACGGCAGATCCTACCGGAAGCATTTACGTGACGGAAGCGACAGTGATACCAGGGCAGTATCCAAGCAATACTCCCTATTTGTCAATGCCGCAACCAACACCGCATATTCTCACGTCACAGCCTTTGCATCCCGCGGGATTAGGATGGCAGGTGCCGCCATACGTACAAACGGATTCTCCACCTTCTTACGAGGAAGTTATATCCCGTCCAGCAACAACAACAACAACACACCAGCAACTAGCGGAACCTTATCCGAAACAAACTACAGCGCCTAACCTTTCTTGATAAGGAGGAAACCATGACATCCCACAGGAAATGATAGTTAATGACGGATATGTGTATTGTGAATTGTGGCAAGTATTAGTTTTCAAAAAGGAAAGAAAACATGTATATAAACGTAAATCGGACTTTATTATATACGTATAGTTTAGTATCTTGATCGTTGCGCTTCAAAAATTGCTAGTCATTACTACATAATTAAAGGATTTAAGTACATGTCTTAAGCAGAAAGAGATACTGTATTTAAGGATCTTACAACAGTTCGCGAAGAATGTTCTAATCTTTACGTAACCATAGACTCGTATGTTCTTGCATGAATATAGTGCAGATGTACATACATGAAATAGTGTTCAATACCATACGTTAACCACCAACTATAATAGTTTTAAATTTTATGTGATCTAGCAATACATCTGAGGTCCGCACCTTTTAAGTGGTGCTGTGCCAAAATAAATTTACCAACATTACAAAGTTAATCTTTAATTGGTACGCATGCTCATTCAGTTATACATTGATACAACTCAACATTTTCGTTTAATATTTTTATGGCAATAGCTGCCAACCCAATAATATCCCATTGAGTATTGCTTTCCGTGCTTCACGTGTGGACGTGGTGTGGGTTGTTGATCCCTTAAAAAAAGCTACTCATACTAAAACAATAATAAAAGTAATACCTATTACCACGCTATACTGGGTGATTCATTTATCTTGAAACGACTGAATAACTCCAAAACCATTTATTTAATCGAAAAAAAATATAGAGATAAAAATTTTATCATATGAAGGAGGAAACTCTTGTAAGATCCACGTTTAATTTTGTCTTTCATGTGTTCAAGTTAGTTTTTTCAAATAGACACTTATATTTTTTTAATTTTTATCGGAAACTTTTCTTTTTATTTAATAACTATTTACGGAAGAGTTTAAGAAAATAATAAAAACAAACAGTTATTATTTCCATTTCCCCATATAATATGACATATTTATATTATAATTTTGATGTGTCTCAAGATACATGAATCACCACGTATATAATAAATGTTATATTTTGTTTTTAATAGTATATTAAATTTTCGATAACTATTCATTTGCCGTCCACTGGGACCCAAATTAACATTCTCAGTATTTCTTCTGGCTTTCATTGTAATTATTGGACTTTATTATAGTATATTAAGAATAATAGATTATAAAAAAAACGTTGTCAGTATTTTTATTGCTTCTGTAATCGAATGCAATCGAAAAGAATTTAATTTAATAACATTTACTAAGTATTACAAGTTGACTTTTATACTTAAACGTCTTTTCTAAAAATAAATTGTAAAATTAATAAGAGGAAACGAAAATGGTTTATCGATATATTTGTTAAAATTTAGTTCTTTGGAAGTACCAAGATTATCTATTTAGAAATCGTATAAAATTAAATACTTGATATAATTGCCTTATCATGTGCATTAAAATAAAACTCCAAAATAAATTATATAATCAATGAAAGGAACAAAATTAATATTTCGTGTCCCCGATGCACCCATAATAAATGGCATGTGTTATATATTTTTACGCTACTTCTCAATAATCTGGTAACCATCTTGTGTATTGTGTAATGTATTACTGAAGACTGCTATTGTAATTTTTGTTTATTATGTCAATGTAATTGTAAATATATTCTGTTCTTACCAAAAGTCGTTTAAATAAATATTATTTATACAAGCTGTTTAAGATATAAAGTTGAGTATTTTATCCACCACACCCATCAATAATAATTTTATGCCAAACGAACACAGGATCGAGAATCTAATCCATCAAAGCTAACGTTGAATTTGTATTTTGATTAATAAATGTGTTAATCTGGGCTGTTGACAATA
>LR737389.1:9109436-9156195 GCA_902655005.2 Marronus borbonicus
GAGTTATACGAAGAAAAACGTGAAGCAAAAAAAAATATTTCAAGATAAGTTAAACAGTAGATAACTAAAAATTATCGATTAATCAGTACCGAGTTTTAGAACAATCATATCTAAAACGAATTTGTGATAAGTTAGTGTAGATAATAGATATGAGAACTATGTTACGTATTTCTGCAGTATGTATAATGGAGCAAAAGTAAATCTGGACGACCCCGTAAATCTCTACGAAAGTGAGCATTGTTTATACTGCCGATACTATCTCGTCGCTGACATCGAACTCATTTCATTTAAGCATTCACCGTAATTATAAATAGAGGGCAACATTCTCGTTTGCCTTCCAGTGGTGTTTAACCGCGAGACGTTGAGGGGATACAGAGCTGCACGTTACATGTCGGCACTTCCCGGCCTTCTATAATCTGTGCTATGTATAATACATATCGCAATGCGAAGTTGATAAGTGCCGGAATTATTTAATTTAATTGAACGGAAAGCATTAAAAATGTTGAAGATGCGTAGAAATGCATCAATTTGTCTGTTTGCTAACATGGTAAACACGTATTTATGGCAATTTCCAGACTTAATATATAATGGTAAAGAAATCAGGTGTTTAGTTTGCGATAAAAGTTTATTATGTTGCAGCCAATTCTTACACGATGGGGTACATGGTTAGAAGCAGCATTCTATTATTTTAAACATTTTGAAAAGATCAAATTAGTGATATTACAACTGACCGCTGAAGAAGCAGCTGCAATAAAGCTAAGTCAAATACAATTCCAAAACCCTCAAGTTGCAGCAGATTTAAAAACTATGAATGACAATTACGTTCCAGTAGCCGACGCAATAAAAAAAATTGCAAAACACTTCGTTGTCCTTATTTCTGCGTCTGAGCAGATATATACGCCCGCAACAGACAGTTCTCAAAGAGACCACTGTAGAAACGTACGCTATGATACAGGTGTTGAAGGTCTCACTTCCGGATTTCTTTTCAGCCATCTAAGCATATTCGCATATTTACTATATCATGTTTGCGTTTTCATAAATTCTCTAAAAATATCATTTTTGTTGTTCCATCTGTCCATTCAAATTTGTTCTCTTAATTTTCCTCAACTGTTTCTTCAAAATCAGTATAAAGTTTGCGTGTTCTATGCGATGAAGTCTTTTTCACATTAACAAATAATGTAATAGGTGCATAATAATACATAATTAAAATAATCCGAAATACCTTCATTTTTTACAATGTTACATCAAAAGTCCTCACCTATTCTTACGGGTTGTCCATTTTTGTCTCTCCTATACCTTCTAGTTTTATGGACGATACAGATTTGGACATAAACATTGTTGGACATATATGTTGAAATATGTCACATATGTCATTCTTCGCAACTCGAATCGGGAGACTTCAATTTGCGGTAAGGCGACTTTGTTCCGATTTTCCATAATTCAGAATCCGCGCATTTGCACAATGTCAATGTGTATCAGTCGAATTCACTAGAACTGTGTACAGCTAGCTGCCGTATATCCGTTTCACTGCGTTGGCAATTCACTGACGGTATCAGGTGTAAATTAAATTTTGCTAGAGAATACAATGTTTTTCTTTTGTTAACTGTGTTTTCTAAAGAAATATACATAAAATCTTCAATACTATCGATGGCGGATAAAATGATATCGTGCAAATTGTCTGTCGTTTTCGTTTCACAGGACATGTAGTGAAATATAACATAACGTTTACCTTCCGACCATTTTCCGGCGCTCCCATGCGTTTTTAACAATTGATTTTGTGACAAATTTACTTCACACTTGGCAAAGATTTTATTGCCGATCCCAGCCGAACATGAGCTTGTCCAAATAATGGTTTCGATCATCACTGCACTCTAGACCTCAATAGGAAGTTTTGTTTGTCGAACCGTCATTCAATTTTTGCAATACGCCCATGCAAATTAAAGTTGAGAAGGACGCTGTTTACAACGCACCATTATTCGCCCGAACGAAATTTTGCGCAGCTGAATTTAAACTACCCAGCTTGGTTGAGGATGAACGTTCGGGATGGCCAAAAACTGCAACCACTACCGACATCCCAACATCCCAAAGTTCCCAACATCGGAAAAGTTCACCAAATAGTGCTAGTCGACCACCGAATTAAAGATAGCAGAGGTTGTGGATACCTCGAAAGAACGTGTTTGTTATATATTGTCAAAAAATTTGGGCACGGAAAAGTTAACCCCGCGTTGGGTGCCGGCTTATTGATTTTAGACCAAAAACACATCGAATACTTCCGAAGCCTTGTTGAAGCAGTTTAAGCGGAATACGTCGAGCTTTTGGAGTCGAATAATAATTGTAGTTGAAATTTGGATACACCAAGTACACTCCTGAATAGTAATAATAACGCTAGCTTCATCAAAGCCTACTTTTATAAAATGAATAAGTTGAAATTGAAAATGCTAAATAATTTTAAAAAAATAAGATGTAAGCGTAGAGAAACCTCAATTCAATTTTATGAATAGTTAAAATTAGAACCTAATTACGATAATAAAAACAAGGTGTTCCATTTAATATAATAAAATTGTTTGACTTTAAAGACAGTCCAAATCGAAAGTTTTCATTTTCGTTCGTCCCGTATAATTTTTAGAGATCATTTTTATTTCACCAACAAGTCCAATGTTTCGATTCAAAATAAATACAATTTAAAATATATAACTTTGGTCTGCATTCTCGAGAATAGTTATATGTCTTAAAATGGCTTGTGTTAGGTATAAGAAACATAACAGTAATTTGTTCTTATTTAGCCCGTGTTGGCTTGTATTATCAAAATATTCAATAATGTACATTACATTCCATTTAGTCATCCAGTATATGCTCCCAATGAACCTGCATAGCATTTAACAATAAACAACACATAAGTATCGGCACCCTCCGCACCACACAAGTTTAATTTATTATATAGTAATATAATAATTAGCCCGGGATTAGGTGCGGAGGGTGCCGATACTTATGTGTTGTTTACCATACTACGCCACAGTCCTTGCTATCATTATTTAACAATAATACTAAAAAAAATATCGTCTTTCACATAAAAGCCGACGCGCTTCTCGGTATACAGGGTGAGTCGGGTGAAATAGACCAAACTCCAGGAGTGTATTGGACACGTGAAAATAACGTAAAAAACTCATACGTTCTTAATCCCATTTTTATTTGTTTTCAGGGACAGTGCAATTAAAAAATTTTAACCAGCATTCTTGTAAATAATCCAAGGTTTCGTTTGCTTTCGAGTTATTACGTCTTAAATAAAATAAAAACATCCTTGCATTGACTACGCACGTAAAACAAAAAATCAGGTACGTTCTGCTTTAGTTTCTCTCGCTTCTTATCGCATATAAATAATCCAAAGTTTCGCTTGCTTTCGAGTTAATACGTCTTAAATAAAGTAAAAACATCCTTGCATTGACTACGAATGTAAAACAAAAAATCAGGTACATTCTGCATTAGTTTGTTTCGCTTCTTATCACATATAACGTACCCGTTATCCAAATTAGTCCTTTCGAGGCTCAAGATCAATTCATTGTTCTGATATGTATCAGTTTATTGTGACACTGATGTAATGTTCATTTTCGAGTTTGTACATTCTTCTGTTAGAAAACACTCAAATTTAGAATATGGTGCTGTTGAAGAATATCGTCAACGCTCCCCACATCACAGAAATCTTGGTAAAAATGTATTTATTAGAGTTTTCAGTAAACTGTGTGAGATCAGAATGCTTCCCAGTGCTAATCTAACATTGAAGTAGAGTCAATGGCGATATTTTTGAACATTTATTAAAAGAACACTGTGTATGCTTTTGTACACTATTTTCAAGCGTGCAATACACTTCTGGAGATTGGTCCGCATCTTCCGAATCGCCTGTATATGAACTTCAAATATTTTCTTGTTTTTTGAAAAGCTTTTCCCTATATTACTCAGACAAGGAACTTGTTAGTTGGACATGCTGCATAACTATAAGTTTGACAGAATGTTTAAAAATTAACAATATAGGTATACATGAAAAAAATGAAAAATAAAAATGCTTTTACTGAAAGAAATCTGTTGAGCTTGTGTCTACCAACCACCTTTTCTAGCCTATGTAGTTTACGAATTAGTAAGGATACATTAAGACCTTACTGTATATAATGTTCCTTCAAATAATATATTATAAATAGAAAAAAATGTTAATACTTACCTAGCATCTGGTGCCCATATATTATATCAGGATCGTAACGAGATATTTGGCTTATTAGACTAAGTAAAAGTCTCTCCTCTTCATTGACTATAAACACGTTCGAATGAGGATAACGTTCCAGGTATTTTATTTGGTCTATTTCATGTTTTGTGATCCCATTGGAAAAAATACAAAAGTGATCAATAAATAATATTTCATTTTGATCATGTAACTGATTCTGTATCTCAATCATGCAATTAACACTTACTATCTCCTCTTTATTTGTATGTTCGTTTATACTTTTTTTAAACTCTAATCCAAACAATATTAATGGTGGAATAAAATTGTATTCGAGACAAGTAATATCTTCTATTCGGTGACACTCTATATTTATCTTGCATGTACTACTATTCCTTGTTGTGATGTAATTTCGAATTTCTAACCAACAAGGACCTTTAATATTCCTTTCAAGGAGAAATGTTTCTAGGAAACCTTGACGTTGATTACCTAACATTCTAGAGAACGTATTCCCCGATTGGTTTTTCAACCAACAATTTCCAACATTGCACTTTATCTGTAAATATGCTGCTTCCGCTGGAATATTATCATCAAAGGCATACTTCTTCGTAACTTTCTTAAATTCTACTTCTTCAGTTTCCAATTTTGGAATCACATTTTCGCAAACATCATCAAAAACATCCTTACATGTAACTTTTTCATTTGGATTGTCACGAAAGTATTTACGAGGAAGAAAATGCAATCTCTTATGGCAAAATTTGACGGTTACACTGCAATTTATGCATTGGCTGGAATTATCGTAAGTTTTCCCAAATAAGTAAATTAAACCTGGTTTTCCCATATGCCACTGAACAATATCCAAGCAGTAAAAAATGAAGCAATCCTTAGTTGATACGATCCGTTCATTACCATTTCGTGGTATATTGCAGCTCAATTTCTTTAATTTTGCTATTTGTTCTTCAATTAATTCTATCATAATCTTTTCATTTTTAAAGCTTTGTTGGTACTCTTTATGGATATCTTATCTGAAACGTGTAATTTATTTAAAATAATAATTAAATACCCGAATACTCACACTTTTTTTCATAGAAACAAAATTGATAAAGGGCACGAGATACTTCTTCCCGCCATTTTTAAATTTCCCACAATTAGAGATCTGTTTTACCGACTATTCTAACCAATTCCTACTATTTTTTTTTTATTTGAGAAATATTAATAGATGGCTCTACTTTATTATGCCTTTGTTAAGTTCGTGCTTTATTTAAAATATCATTAAATTTACAGTTATAATGACCTACACTGAAGAATATCTTAAAAATAAATTGATCAAGGAATTGGACGCAACACATGTGGTAAGTTTGCACATGGTATTTATTGATTTTTGAAATTCTTATCACTTTTCGTATGTAACCTATAAGTGTATGCCGATGCTGCCACATCAGCTGATAACATCGGCTTTTTGCCTACGCTCTGTTAATGTACGTGTTTTTTTGCATTAAAATGCAATCGAAGCAATAGATATCCATTTAAATAAACGATGCGGTCCAACTACCGCGCTTTTGGATTCTGAAGTATATACGTGATCGTGCGGAGCATGTCAATAGGTTAGCTGAGGGTAGAAAACATGAAAGTGATTAGAGAAACGGCGTTGTGTCTCTTCGGTGTGTTAGTATCTGTATTGTTGAGAATATGTACGTCATTACATCCGCATTCTGGACAGGCGACACCACCAATGTATGGAGATTACGAAGCTCAAAGACACTGGATGGAAGTAACAGTCAATTTGCCGGTTAAGCAGTGGTATTACAACACTACCGATAATGATTTGATGTATTGGGGATTGGATTACCCTCCACTTACCGCATATCACATGTATTTGTGTGGTCTCGTTGCCAAATATTTAAATCCCGAGTATGTGAAGTTAATTAATTCAAGAGGATACGAAAGTGAATCTCATAAGCTATTCATGAGATACACTGTATTAGTTGCGGATATATTAATATTTTTTCCTGCTGTAATATTATATTTTCAATGTACAAAATATCAACACTTACAACATGATGTTACTGGTATTAGACGAAAAGAAACAAATTCAAATATTCGGAGAATAAGTGCTCACTTGTGCATCATTTTGGCTTTGATATATCCAGGATTAATATTAGTCGATCATGGTCATTTTCAATATAATTGTGTTTCGTTGGGTTTTGCCGTATTTGCCACTGCATTTATTTGTATAAACAAACATATTTTAGCATCGATATTCTTTTGTCTTGCTTTAAACTATAAACAAATGGAATTATATCATGCGTTTCCATTCTTTCTTTATTTACTAAGTAGTTGCGTACCAAAGCCTGGAACTGGTACATTTTCTGGATGTTTTAAATTCGTGAGAATTGGACTTAGTGTTGTTGTAGTACTTGGCATAATTTGGAGCCCATTCCTGTCCGATGTTAAACATGTTTTTCAGATATTACATAGACTATTTCCAGTAGCACGGGGTGTCTTTGAAGATAAAGTTTCAAATGTTTGGTGTGCAATTAATGCTGTAATTAAACTAAAACATAGGTATTGCAATGATGAGATGTTACGAATTTGTATGGCAACCACCTTAACAGCTCTTCTACCATCTAGTATTGATTTATTTGTAAGACCAAATGTTAAAAAGTTTGTACCTGCGTTAATAAATTCATCGTTAGCGTTTTTCTTATTTAGTTTTCAAGTTCACGAGAAAAGCATCCTACAAGTTGCTATACCCGTCTTATTATACCTCCCCAATGAACCGATCGCTTGCTTTTGGTTCTTGGCCATATCAACATTTAGTATGTTTCCATTATTCATGAAAGATCAACTGATTATAGCATTCTATGCGTTGATCCTGTTCTACATTGTGTCTTTCAAAATGGTATTCAATTACACAAATATCGGGTCAGAATACTCAACTAAACTTACGAATTTTATGAAAGATATGCTTTTGGCGAAGGAACAAAACACCACATACTTGGATGTGCTGCAGAAGCATACAAGTTTTATTATAAAGTCCATACTGTATGCTAGTTTGATGATCTCATTAGCAGTTGCTGTCGTTCTAACAGCTCTCCCACTTATATTTGACCCACCAGAACAGTATTCTGATTTATACCCATTTATTATGTCTGTGTATTGCTGCAGTCATTTCATTATGTTCTTCGTTTATTTCAATTATGTGCAGTTAAAGGTTCCTCAAGGTTTCGATTATGTTAGCAGCTCAAAACTAAAAACCTTATAAATGGATCTAGATGTTGTGTATAAATATTGTACTTTTATTTATATAATTGTATTGAAATTAGTGTTTAAAATTTGATGTTTTTTATGTTCTGTGTCATACTGTGTATAGAGATAAGACAAAATAAATACTGTTACCAAAACTAATTTTGTGTAGTATTTAATGCTAGTTACAAAGATTTTCGTGTTTTTTGGGGCTAAAAATAATTCTTTGCTTGAACTACTTAATAAAAAGTGTTCAGATAAAAATTATATGGAACTATCCAACCTGTTCGTCTAGTAGATAATTACCTTCATAGAAAAATCATTTCAAATATGAAATATTCGAAGACAAGTTTACTGTGTCCAAGTATACAAGGTGTTCGGTTTCCGCTATACACGATACAAGTTTTTTTTTTTTAATGAGATCTTGTATATTATAATATTTTTCTCTTTAATCAATGTCAATTTTCTTCGATATTCCGTACACCCACCTGCTTTAGTTTTTGAGATAAGACCAAACTTTTGCGACATCGCTGATATTTTTTTAACAAACGATATCTTAAACAGCGACTTAGAAAAACTCGCCAATGGGTGCGTACCGATTGGTTAATTCGCTGTTCTTATAATTTATCGCACCTTCACTATTAAGGCACTCTATCACCCTAGAGCAACGATTTAAATTTTAATCGCTGAATATTGCGAGCTTTGAGAAATACATCGAAGGATTTTTATATCAACTAGATTGAATACGGCAATCGAACTCGCTGCCAAGTTTGATTCAGTCTATTTAATTTTTTTTTGTTATGGAAGAAGCTGTATATTTTTCCAAAGTCTAATAGTTAAACAAACTCTTCTAGAATTTATAGAGTGTTGCGACGAAATACTATAAACTTTTATTTCGCTAGAGACATTCGTTAAAACAAGCGTGTAAACGTTATCTTTTTTGGTACAATTTCAGCATCTCCTCGAAGTAACCACGTACGTCGTCAAGCGAATTAACAAGCACTATAAATAATAAATAAATAAATGTTTCTAAAGGCACAGTACTGCAGCAAAAGACAACAACAGCAGTCTTTAGAAATCTTCTGAAGAAGCTGACAGGATAGTCGGCGAAACGTCAAGTTAAATATTAACTACACGACATCACCCAAAAGACATTTCTACTACCAGTATCATCCTTTAAAATTTGTTGTCGATGATGATGATGATTCAGTTATTGCAATATTTTCCTTATTTAAAATTTAAATTTACGCTATTTATTTCGGTGTATACACTTGTTACTCTTACTCTAAACTGCCGGCGACTCGGAGTATTTAGTATAGACCGAGCGAACAAACCCAATATTGGGTTTTATGGGTCTTGCAAATGTAGGTTTATATCTTTTTATCTCAGAAGTAAGACTTTTTATTTTAACTTTATTATATTTTCTGGCACTCATTTAGTTTTCAAATAGATACTAACAACTAAGGCAATAAATTGAAGTAATATAAAAAATTCTTTACAAAAGTAAACATTCAGTGTACAAAGTTCTTCGGACAAATCTGTATAATTTTACGTTTATTTTAGGGCGATTCACATATCTAACATCTCAAGACACAGTTACAATGTATAATTTATGGAAATTTTGCAAATTTCCATAAGCCACGTTTTCTAGTGCCAGGTGATATTCCAGCAGTAGTTAGCTTTTTACGGGTAATAGGCGAGCAACAACTTTTGGTCAAGTAATGTTAATACGTAATGCAGAATCATTTTAGATTTTTCAATTTGAATGTAATATTTATAGAGATATTTATAGAAGTTGGTTTCAGGTTTTTAAAGCAGCAAGGTCAGCATTAAATCTAATTTTATGTGAGAAATTACTCAAATGTATATTCCGAATCTCCGTTCCATACATTTAGCATGATAATAGAGTAGAGTAAAATGTTTTCGCTTTTTAAATTGGCTGGATTTATAAAACTCTCAGGAATAAAAGTAAAATATTAGAGAAATACTAGAGATGGCAAAGGCAGGTGTATTATTACTTTTTTGCAGCGACTAGATAGACTCGTGTTTTGTCCACCCTCGGGGAAACCAGTAGGCAACACGAACCCTTTCTTATGAGGCGAATAAACTAGTCGCCGCAAAAAAGTAATAATTGCACCTGCCTTGGTCATCTCTAATTATTACTATATTAAACATCGTTGTTGTAAATGTGTGTAACTAAGTTATCCAGAGGTTTTACTGATACATTGTGCACTTTTCGTGGAGCCAACAAGCCCAAAACAAATAAGGAACTGTTGGCAACCTTGTGTCATTACTGGAAATTGGGCAGAAGCGCTGGTGATAGTTCTCGTATACTCCATAAAGTTGGACGTCAATGTCAGATTGAGCTGCGCAAAACTAGTATAAAAAATTCAGGAATTGTTAAACCGATATACGAAATACCTATAATTGACTAAGAAGTTCTTCCCCAAAGAAATGAGACCATTCCGGCTTCTGCTATGCAATAATTCCCGAAGGACCTTTGCGATGAACAACAGGTCACCTTCTGTGGATGGTTAACAGATGTTGCAAGGAAGTGCCTCAAAATTTGACTACAGAACAACTGCTGTAATGAGTGCAAATCAATTTCTTGGAAATCTACAGTCTCTCTATTTCTATCGAGGAATTGATATGATGAAGGTGAATGTGGTTAACTCGTAGCAAATCTGCAGAGTTTGTGGTAATGGGCAAAAGCTTTGAAGCAAAGGTGACGCTGCGTGTTTGGTAGAATTATCAACGTGAATTTTTTTGAATTGCTACCAGAAAGTCTTCGAATTATACTGTAAGCGATTAAATCGAATGTATGCAGTTTGAAGGGAATGATACCGTACCTAAGTCGAGATCGTGTAGTTTGCCATCAAGGCAATGCTAAGCCGCATACTACAAAAAAAAGCTGCAGAAATTTTAAGAATTTGATGGGGTGGAATTGCTTCCACGTCCGGCACACAACTCAGAGCTAGCGCTATCCCATTACCACCTTTTTAGGTCAATGGAATTGTTTTTTCCAATGTCGTGTGAAGGTAAAAGAAGGATGCTGTGAGTTCTTCGTCGCTAAACCTTATCAGATAATGGCAGAGAAGATCGATCATGATGGATTGTATTTTAAATATAAATTATCTTTGTGTTTTTTCTATATCGTTAAATTAAATTTCGTTCACAAAAACCAAAAAACTTGCTCCGCCGTATTAATTATACAAAGTATCTCAGTACTTAATAAAGCGACACAATAACATATAATTTAAAAAAAGGAGTACTACATTAAAATGTTTCGACTTTTCTATTTTTTTTTAACAATCTACCGTACTGTAACGTCTTTTTTGAAAAATTTATATAACACGAAAATTCAATGAAACATCAAAATATTGTACTTTCCCCAAATTATTAAATTTTCAGATTTTTCGAGATCTTCTAAATTTTTTGTATATTACAGGAAGTCGTGGATGAATCCGATGGTTGCGGTGGAAAATTCTCGTGTGTCATAGTTTCCGATAAGTTCGAAGGAAAGACCTTACTTCAGAGGCACAGGTAACTCAGAACTATCGGAACATAACTTTTTTAAATCTGGAATTTAATTTCTAAAAAAAAAAAATAATTAAAACCAAATCTGCAAAGTTGTCGATTTCTGTGCACGTTTTAATTTTGAAATGTATCTATTTTAGATGCGTAACGTATATGACATTTTTTAATTTTTTTGTTTGGTACGAAAAAGAACAATAGGTAATTGTATTAAAAAAAGGTGATAATATGTATGTTTTCAAAAATTCATTCAGTTTGTAATCCTATCCTATGCGATCAACAGTTCTGCAAAACTTCAATTTTCCGAGTTAAACATTTTCGTAGCTTTCACAGCTACTTCCGGTATAACCGGAAGTCGTAGATAATTAAAAATATTTTAGTTAATAGTACATACACTAGTATATTACCAAGTTTACAGGATTTTCCAATGTATCTTCGATGCAGTTCTTCACGAGACACGCCGTATAAATATCTTGGCCAATTCACAATCCATTTTTCCAGGGCAAGAAAAAACAATTTTTTTATGAAAATTCATATATTTTCAAGTAACATAAGCCACATTTAGAGAAAAATACGAAAATAAAAAATGTGTGCCTCACTTTCAAAAAAAAAAAGGTGTTAACGCATCATACGCTCCTTCACATGTACTTAATTCTGCCCATTTCGTGGAAATCATCTCCAACATTCACATTAAACCGGGGGATATTTTAGTCAGCTTTGACGTAACATACTTATTTACCAAAGTTCCTTCCCATGATTCAATTAATATCATCGAACAACTCCTGGAACGGGATGGTGAATCTGCAAGCCTAGGTCGTCTCATGGGAAAATGTCTTACTTCTACCTATTTCACATTCCAAGGAACAGTTCGTCTCTTCCATGTCGAGGCTAATATCTTCATAGAATTGTTTGAGTCCATTGTTCCTGATTCAGCAGATCTAAAACCTCAGGTATGGTTCCAGGATGTGGATGACACTTTCATTATCTGATCTCATGGCAAGGACTTTACCTGGTTTCCTAGACTATGTCAATCGCCAGCACCCGAACATCAGCTTCACTATACAGGTAGAACATAATGCTGTACTCCCGTTTGTTGACGTACTACACCTGACATCATTACCCAGCACAAAAGTTTTCAGTTATTACTCCTTGGTTCACCGGACGGTGATAGCCTCTGAATTAACAACGATTTTCATAATAAGGATATTAATAGAATCATCAACAAACATCTTCATCCAATCAGTAAATTAACGAACGATAATAATGCCACCAATCTAGCTAATGCTTATCTTCCTAATATCCACAAGGTAACGGTTAGAATCGGTATCATTTTGAAAAAACAAAAGATCACATTGATCCTTAAACCCTTCTGAAAGGTTTCAGAAATCTTCCCGTCTCCCAAAGTTCTCTTAGTGGGGAAAGGTGTTTGTAGGACCTCTTGTTCGTGTGGTTTACATTGCATTTTTTTTACATAAATACACAATTTGGCCGTGGCATATCCTACACAACGTTTTCTTGATTCTTATTTTAGTATCAGAGTTTGATCTAGCCGTATTTCTGGAAGAACGATGGGGGGATGGATGTTTTAATTTTTTGGAGTCAATGTTCAGCAGTTGTAATGCAACGTAGGATTTGAACTACACTTACGACATTTTGTTATCATTTACAATGTTATTCATTTTCTACGCGTTAAATATTATACTGCTGTCATTCGTATTTATGAAGAGAGACCACCGCCACTTTATTTCAGTAATTCTGGATCGAGAATTAACTACACCACTGTCGTGGAAGCCCACACCACCGACAAGTTTATTGTAATGAAAGATAACACTGGTTGCGCTAAGTACTCTGTCTTCTTCATCTTTCTGTTGTACGTCTTTGCAATTTTTACAGGATTCATACTATAGTGGGCTAAAATTGATAAGGCTCACCCCTGAATTGTTATTCCATCTAACCAGTGCTATTTCTGTAATTTCATTGAATTTTGGATCATAATATCCTGTTGCTTCTTTCGAAATGGATTTTACAGACTCTAATAATAAAGATATTTACGGGTGGCTCCAGACGCAGAGTCCCCTCTCTTTGAGAATAGTAAGGAGTTTATATGATGAAAAAAAGTTAGTTGGAAAAGTTGAAGAAAAGGTTAAAAATGTTCACACAAATTCTTTTATTTCAAATTGGATGGCCGATTTTGAAATAAAAGAATTTGTGAGAAAATGTTGGACCTTTTCCTATAGTTCCTACACTCGGCATAAATTTGCACAAAAAATCTTCAGCTGAACAAATACAATTATAATTTAAATCCTTAGATTTGGATTTATGGCACTCAAAGTATGGCACCATTTATTCATCAACGGACAAATTGAACGAAAAAATATAGAACTGCCTACATTTTCTGGTTCATTATGCCAAAAAGCGGACGGAGCAAATTTGTCGTTCTTCGCAAGTCGGTTGTTGTCGCTCAGATGTAGATATTTTAAAATTTGTTCTTACTCGTACAGTGTTTAACAAATTTTACACTCTTATCCTCTTGTGTTGACCAATACGTTTCTCAAGGTAAAGTGTGATATCCAGATAAGATTATGATGCCAAAATGCACGTCTAAAATCAGGAAGTCTCAACAGGCAAAAATTGAGGTAGTTCTCACATTCGGCCGGTGTTGCGTGGTTCTTTGGGACAAATACTGGGAAAAATATTTCAAAAGTCACATATTTCACGTGTGGTATGTTCTCTACAAGCATTATAGAATATTTATACAGAAAAAATAATTGTTAGCGTCTTGGAAAAAACTATAAGGCATCATTCAATTTCGAGAAAGTAACGCCGAATAAATTTGGTTTGTTTGGGAATACACTAAAACACAAGATATTCTGTCGGATAAAACATTTAAATATTACGTAATATTGGCCGGAGATTGGTTCAAATACGAAAGCTTCAAAGTAGTTATGTAGATTGGACAACTATGAAAGCATACTACTTACATAAAAATTACAAATTTTAAAACTAATATTCTAAATGAGATCCTTGTGGTGCTCCCCGTACAAAACAGTTTAACTGACATCATGATGAAAGAAATAAGTAACATCAAAGCACCAGCAATGAAGCATACATGTTAAGCCAATTAAAATCAAAAATAACCGTGAAAGCTTTGAATATACTTTACATAAAAGCAATTAACTTTATTATTGATCTTTTTACGACATGAATGAACTTCTTTGTGAAAAATATTTTTTCTGCATTAGTTTGCCAATTTACAAACTCCAAGACGTTTATGTGTATTTCTAGGCTTGTCAATTCGGCTTTACAAGACGAGCTGAAAAATATCCACGCATTTTCGCAAAAAACCTACAGCTCTACTCAGTGGAAGGAGCAACAGCAAAATGCATAATTATTCAGATAGTGAAAATGCAGATGTCAATCTCTTAGGGTGTACAATTGGTGGAAGAGACGGTAAGTTCTTTTTTTGCCTTCAATTTATGCTTAGTTTGTTGATAAATGATTTTTGTAGGATTCTCAATATCGGTTTCCGCTCCTGGTAAAGTCATTCTATTCGGTGAACATTCCGTTGTACACGGCAAATTAGCGATAGCTGCTAGTCTAGGTTTACGAACCAAAGTTAGTTTTAACGAACATGAACAAAACGAAATGGAGAGTAATAGCGTTTCTGTTAATCTTCACAGTATAAACTTAATGCATCGCTATGATCTCGATGTAAGTATTCATACTGGCAGCAATAAGTCCTCAGTTTACCCTTTTCGTAGTGAAGCGTATGTAATTAAATGTAAACTGCAGGAAGAATATCCAACGTTACTAAATGTAATGCGTATTACAAAATGTTAATTTAACAATTACAGTCAACGCTCGATAATTCGGAATGTCGGATTTCCTATAACTCGAACCAAATTTCTCGAAAAGTTTTAATTATAAACGTGACACATACTGGCAGGCTAAAACGTTCCGCAAAGGGGAGCAGAGATATTGAGATATTGCAACGCAGCACTGGTACCCCTCTCAACCCACCGTCGCTCTAAACATAA
Source organism: Marronus borbonicus (assembly GCA_902655005.2). NCBI lineage: Eukaryota > Metazoa > Arthropoda > Insecta > Coleoptera > Scarabaeidae > Marronus > Marronus borbonicus. The sequence goes on from LR737389.1 coordinate 9,124,461, forward strand.
GATGCATACATACATACCGCGGCAATGTCAATTGTTCTCAGCCTTTTGAGAGTAGCCAGTTAGTTATGACGAGCCCGTGTGAAAGAATAGCTCCGAACAAGAGAAAGTGTGTTTCTTTAACTGTAGCAGAGAAATTGAAACTTATTGAGAAGTTAGAATAAGGTGAAAAAAACGACTGAAGTAGAGGACATTCGCGAATGGTCAGATAGAGAAGATAGACACCCAGGCTACTAGATCCAGACTGAAGAAGAGATCGCTCGCGTTGGCTCCCACCACCACGAGGAGAATAGTACGGACGACGACGAGGAAGAACAACCTTTATTTAAGTCGAAGCTATCAAGAGCCCGTGAAACTCTGGACGTACTCATTGGAGTTATAGATTCACTTCCGATCCCGAACTGCAGCTATCTTACAGACTCTTTAGGACTGCACTGAGATAAGCAGCATCAACAGTTTTCAGAAAATACCCACTTCTTCAGATGTATCTGCTTGGGAAAACAACAACACCGTAGCAGTTCGATCACAATCATGCTCCTAAAATGGGCCAACCTAATTAGACTCTGATTAGCTGTGCAGCTTCTATCAATTTTGTAGTTCCAGTCCAGTTGTGTTAGTTTTAATTTCTAACGTCCAACTTTATTTCGCTTGGATAAGACGGACTTTTCGTAACTCGGACAGATCTTCGCCCCATTTAGTACGAGTCATCGAGCGTTGACTATATCGATAAAGCTTAGTGCTTGAAATATTTATTTTGTTATGAACGTTTCCGTTATGTTTGTCTTTGATCAAAGTAAGTTCAAACAGGTCGAGGAAAACGTATGGAGTGGTCGTCGAATATGACTCGGCACGTGCATGACTTGGCAAGTTAGGACGCCTTTTGAGATTCCGGAACCAGTCTTCACTTGATATGTTTTATTTTGAAGATGTTTCTATAATATTGACTCTAATTGACGAACTGGCTAACTGCTGCTAAAATTTCTTTCCGGCTAAGACCATAGTCCCATTTAGCCAGCGTTTTTAAAGTTGCAAAAACATTTTACATTTTCGGAAAATGCAGTTCTGTGTACTCTAGATTTTTTAGTGGCACCTCGTGTACCCTTAATTTAGCAATACATCGTTGTAAACGGAATTCTGTAAACAACGGAAGCCTTATGCAAACTTAGCATACCAGCGCTTATTTCATGAAGAGCTCTTTTTAATTTATTGTTAGTGTTTGAGCTTCGTGACCTTCCTCTTAACATAATTTGGCGCCATCTAATATAAATAAAGATAAATGGGGTAAATGTAATAAAACGTTACATTTGCCCCACCATGTTATCACCATAATAACTAATCCATACAAAATAATGTGCAAAAGACTACATAAAAGGATATAGTCAATAATGATAAAGTCACGTGGCCTTCTAAGAGGAAAGCTCGCGTGGTTGGCGCATAGCGAGTACCTTTTTCATAGAAACCAAAGCTACCCATAGTATTACTTTTACTCTGGTATTGCCTCTACCTCACTTGGTCTTACTTGCAAATTAAAACTAAACGTTACTTTTCAGGATCTACGAGCTAATCTACTACAGAAAGTCAGTCATACTGCTTTAAAAAATATCACCTTAGAGAAACCAGAATCGGCAAATCATGAACAATTTCAAGATATCATCGATCAATTCATAAAGAAAAATTGCGGTTCCTTCCCTTTATCTCAAATCCAGTACAATGCGCTCTATTCACTATTTTACCTGTTAATAGTAATAATAGGACCATCAAATATCAATCTAAATTCGTCTAGCATCGATATAAAAACTGATGTGATAATCAGTGCTGGTTTAGGTAGTTCAGCTTCATTAATGGTCGGCATAGCAGCTGTATTTTACCAATACGTTCGATATAAAACGCTTAAGGATAAGAAAGAATATAATCCGAAAGTGATAAATAAAAGAGACCTAGATTTAATATCGCGTTGGGCGTTTTCGGCAGAGAAAATCTTTCACGGTACACCATCTGGTCTAGATAATACTATTTGTACTTTCGGTTCCATGGTGGAATTTAGGAAAAATTCTTCAATTAAGCTAATAGAATTAAAAAATAAGCTTCGAGTTTTGTTGATAAACTCGAAAGTTCCGAAAGATACGAAAGCGTTAGTCGATAAGGTTCTTATATTAAAGCAAAACTATCCTGGTGTCGTAGATAATATCTTAGTTGCCATGGAAAATATTTCTTGCACAGCTGCACAAGAACTCTTGAAGTTGGACGAAATGTATTGCTCTGAGAGACTATCATCAGAAGAACGTGAACGAAGAATTGGCGACATCTATAAACGGTTAGAGGTAAATGATTTCTGCTAATTTATTATAGTTTAGATCTAATCAAATTTCTTATAAAAGTTGCATGTAGTCTGTAACAGTACTGCGAGAGCAGTGGATGTCGTCATTTAAAACTAAAAAGAGTACTGCAACGAAGTTCAGTCCTCGGTAGAAAAGTTAAACGATAAGTGTGTGACCTGTGGCTATTAGTCTCTACAAACTCTTTTCTGAAGAATATTCATAATTTGAAAAGTTTCAGTTTCACCACTCGGATAATTTAGACAATTTTGATAAAATTGTTTGATTGGTGAACTATTTAATATCATCAAAAAACAATTTATCAAACATCGGTTATCTGACCACGGATAATTGCTTGGATTCGCAAAATTTTGCATTGCTTCCTGGGGAATATTATCCCACTAGAAAAGAACAAATTGTTCCAATTCCTGGAGACTACCAGGACCTAGTAAAAGGCCGTTTCAGAACATCCCAAACTGCTAGTCTATGACTTCAATATTTACCTTTTTATAAGTAATTTTTATAAGTATATAAGTAATCCAAAACACGGCCAACGACATGTCTCGCGTTGTTCAGCATTTATTGACCTTTGGCCAATAGAGATTAACTCTGTGCAGGCGTCAAAGCGAACATCTTCCCAGAACATTGTTAATCCACCGCCAAAGGGCTCCTTTCGAGAGCTTGTGCATCTGAAAATTTTAAACTTAGTTTAGTCTCATCTGAAAACAGAATTTTAAGTGTCTAACCTGCGGGGTTTCAGGCAAATCTTAAACATTGTGCTCGGGGTGCTACGGTAAGTAACGGTCTAACTGCAGGCCTCCTACTACTCATTTTTTACTTCCGTCAACCTTCTATTCATGGTAAAAGCGGAAACTCTGATATTTCTGACTGCTTCAAACTGGTTACTGAGTTCTGTGCTTATTAATGAGAGCTCGCAGTTGCAAAAAACGATAATCTCTCTCGCACTTGTAACTTTTCTACTTTGGCCACGTTTTCTAGAGCGCGATGCGGTTTTCCTGAATCTTCTAGTCACGCATGATTAACACTTAGCAAATTGACCACGTAACGGATTGTACGTCTTTCTAACGAAGTTAACGCTCTTACACACATTGATCATTGATTAAATGTGTCCAGTTCATGATTTTCAATTTAAACTTAAATTTAAATTCTGTGAACACAAAAACTGATAATTAAAACTTAAATCATGCCTGAACTGTAACCTAAACGACTCTAAAAAAAACTGTTTAACAGAACTTGCCATTAATTTGCGAAATGGCAAAATAATATTGTAGTGGCATAAAGTGTTCTGTTAAATCAAAAATTTTTAGAAGAAGTTATGGAAAATATGTCAGAAATATTAAGTGGTGCATTAATTTGGAGCTACAGTAGATTACTACTGGAGAAGGGCAACATCTGTTTCAAGGCCTTAAAGGATAATAGACTCTTATGGGAAATCGATTAATCCGGTCTAAAGGTCCAAAAACTAAAATATAAAGAGCGGATTTTCTTGTTTTTGAGGCACTAAAGGACTGCGTCGATCGCTTTTCCCTCTTCTGCAGGATTTTTTAGAATCTATGAATGACAGTCATAAAGATCCCCAACTCTATTGACCTCGGTGTGGTTTGGGTGTCACACTAAAATCTTAAAAAACAGACGTCGCCATTATCCGAATTTCCGAAAATCCTCGGCGAAAGCCTTCGTTATCCGATTTGTCTATCCAAACAATCAGATGTAAATTGAGAAAAAGTACGTCGTAAGAATGGTAAGAATTACCAGCTTGGTGGTCTAGTGGCAAGAGTGTGTGCTTCTGATTGTGATTGTCTTAAAATTAGAGGGTTCAAGCTTCGGGCAGACTTAAGAGTATACGGAAAGTAACAGTCGAGAAGAGGAAAAAAATAATAAATTAAGAGAAAAAAGTTGTGAACAGTCATTTACTTCGAGCTTGTTTTTTTTATGATTTTAAGTTTCCTTCGTGGGTGTAGAAGGTAAACACATTTAAATGTTGGAAATTTGCGGTAATTTCTGACTGCAGGAAGCTGGCCGGAACTATACTTAATCTCAACTCATCGACAGCTGAACAATCGGAATTCTTCTTTATTTGTTTTTTGATCAAACTATTGCTGCGGCGGCTGATAACGGAATGAAGGGCCATGTACGTCGATTCAACTTTTCGTGTATTTTCCTTGCATATTGTGTACATTATATTGCGCAACGAAAATACATGAAGAAGTTGAATTGTTGTGCGCGGCCCTCGATTACGTCATCACTCACCGCCGCTGATTACTAAGGGAACCATATTAAAAAAAATTAATAATGACTTATTCTTTTTTAGGATCTAGTAGATTTTAATCAGAACTTGTTAAGGAGTCTCCAAGTATCCCATCCTTCTCTAGAGAAGATATGTAGCATCCTAGCAGATGGTGGTTTACATGGGAAATTAACCGGTGCTGGGGGTGGCGGCTATGTCTTCGCAATAATTCCTGCTGCCTTCAATGAAATGAATTTGAAAGATATTATCGAAAAGTTAAACGGTCACGGATTCGATACCGACCTGACTGACTTAGGGGGACCAGGACTCGTTTTTACATAAATATTGCATCAATGTGAAATCAGCGTTGATTGTATGTTGTTTTCTATATATTATTTTATAGGTTTTGGTACCAGTTGGTTGGTTTGAATAGAATTGTTTGCATTTCGCGATATTCTTTGTAACTTTTTTCTGTATACATCATTCATCTACATGTTATTGGATAATAGTTCTTTTTAATATATTTTTTTTTTATAATTTTTTTGTTTTTTTCAATTGATCAATAGTTTGCCAAAGTACATTTTTCCTACAGTTTTCCCAAGACGATTATCTGCATATATTGCACGATTTTTCTATTCTATACTATATTGAATATTTTTTGCTGCAAGTACAATACCTTAAGCACAGTATTAATAAGTTTGGCTGTGTTATCTCTGTAGCCAGTCGCGTTGTGTGTGTGATGTACCCCAGGGCTGACCTTGTTTCTTTTCATATTTTAAAATTTAACGCTGTTAGATTTACAGGCACATGTAACCCTCTCTGCTGATGACAGATCCTTATTAACGAGATCATTAGTGCATTGTTTGATGTAAATTAGCCTAATCCTAATTTAAGTAAAACTAGATTAGTAGTGTATAAGCATCAGAATACATTGAATATAAGACTCACTATTAATAATGTTAACATTATCCCATGCAGCCATAGGTCTTATATTGGATACTAGGGTGGACGGAGCATATTGGTGTTTTTTCCAGTAAGCTGTTTGAAACACTTCACTATTACCCCTTACCACAACACTTCACTAAAACTGGATTAGACTAATGTCTTTGATCAGACTTTGTAAGATATTTTTTTTTCCAGATCAACAACACGTTTTATCAACAAACTGAAGGAACGGTAATGGGTAACAGCCTGTCTCCTTTTATGGCTAACCTCTTTATGGGCAAATTTGAAACTAAACGTAAGATTACTTTGGACTGTTTTCCCCGCGTTTGGATCATATATGTCGATGACATTTTTTGCATCTTTGACATCAGCAAATGTTCAGTAACTTATTTCTTGGAACAACTTAATTCTTAACTTCCCTCTATTAAATTTACCCACGAAGAGGAAAAGAACAATAGGATTCCTTTCCTTGATATGTTAATAAGAAATAGAAATATGTTAGAAATAGACGTATATAGAAAACCTACTAGTAACAATAGTTCTCCATATTTCTGTTGTTGCAGATAAGTTTAGTTTCTTTTACGTCACCATTCTTTATTTTATGGGAAAAATTAAACGGTTGTAAGTCATTATATTACGATCTTTATTGGTATTTTTACTTATTACATATTCTTAATTTCACAAAAAGGAACAATGTTGTACAAAATAATGAATTATATCATTTAGGGACGAAGGTATACTAGTGCGATTCAAATATCTTAATAATATCACCTCAGAATTCTCCAGACTTACAGAAAAGTTTGCCATGAAATTACATTTAATTATCTAATCAACAGAATATTAATACATTCAATGATATCACAGGATGGTTCATAACTTATAATACTTATTTGGCACATCAAAACGAAACTAACAATAAATAACAACTGCAGGCCGATTATTGTGTTAAGATTTCGTCGATTTAGTCTTAGTTCCTCTCATATGTTTCTTGATCCAAACCGAGTTGATAAACACCGGTGCAAAAGAACTACCGCCGTAACAAGTCGGTTTATCGACCGTAGCGCTTACTCCAATTAGTTTATTGTCGTAGATCATAGGACCTCCAGAATCTCCCTGAAACAATGAAAAAATTTCGGTTATTAAAAATTTAACTTGATGCAGTATCATATAAAGTGTGTAGCGTAAAACGAGTCCTTGCTAATTTTAAATTACGAAATTGATTACGTTCATTTTTGTAGCTGAAATACAGGATAAGAAATTTAAGCAGACCAAATACATTGCCATCCATACTTTACTTTTAGAATAGCTTCAGATTATACAGGCAGGTGATATATTTTTATTCCTTTTTTTAGATTTCATGTATATTATTATTTTCTAGTGACCTACATCGAGGTTCTTTACCTCTAAAAACCCCCGTTTACGATTTATTTTAGTTTCCGTGTTTCTCTTTAACGTTAAACTTATACATGGCGATTTGTAATATGTGTAAAAAACGTTGACATGTTCGAAAAGTTATTTAAAACAAGAAATGTTAAATAAAGATAGGTCCTATTTTTTTTTTATTTACAGGACTAAAACAGATTGAAATTTCAATAAACTCGGGATGGTTATTAAAATGCAAATTGAAAAATAAACAACTAAAACAAAAAGAAACAATTGGCCATGTAAGAAAATATTGCCTATAATAGTTGTTCAAAATGTCCACTTTGAGCTCGAATGTAAAGATGACACCTACGAGCCATTGAATCTTAAACACGCTCTATTGTTGCACCATTTTGAAGAATTTCATTAATTCTAGTTGTTATTCGGTTAAGTAATTATTTGCGTTTGTTTATTTAAACACTGTAAACCAGTTGTTTCAAATGGCCCAAAAGAAAAAAAAATCCTTAAAAAGGCTTAGGTCGGAAGACTTTGAAAGTTAAGCAATAAAACCTCTACGACCAACCCATCGTACAAGGAAATGCATTCAGCTATTGAATTGCGTGTCTCCCATAGCGGAATGGAGTGCTATCCTGTTGAAACCATATTTGTTGGTAATCAAGAAGCGGAATATGTTCGATCTTCTCCAAACACAAATGTTCTGCATTTAGCCTGTGCGATAAAACTTCTAAATTCAAGCAGTTTTCCGTTAAAGATATCAGCGCCACGGTGCTGAAATTGTGATTGTCTAACAGCATGTAGTACCTCTAGTAAATTGGGCCTCATCTGCAATTTTTTTGTAGTAACCAAATACAGAACTCTACACGTTGACCGTAACCTTCTAGTTGTAATGTAAGTTAAAAAAGGAGCAGCAATACGTCTAGTGCTCCGGGTAGGATTGTCCAACATCTTTTTTGTTCTTTACATTATTTTCTAGAGTGATTACCTCAGTTGTTATGCGGAACAACCAGTGAACCAGTTTGAAGGTTGGCGCTTATCAAGAAATCTTCGGCGATACTCTCTAGATGCTTGAAGACCGTTACCATCATAGTGTCCATCCACATAAACAATATCTCCATATTCAGCTGCACTAAATTCGTTCATTTTGGAAACTGCCAAATTACTTTCTTCACAAATGATGTTGTTCGGTGTTCGATGATCTTTTCCAACTATGTTGATCAGTTTTGAAATAAACGCTACTAGATGCACTAATCTCTACGCATGTTTATTACATATTAATTATATCTAGATCGGTAAAATTAAAATCAGTTGTAGCTCTCTAAATAGAAAAAAAATATCTGTTTTTTGGTATAAATGTCTTCCAGAACAAGTCATTTACACCTAATATAATCAGCCTGTATATCAAAAATATAATTGAATTAATATGTCTAATAGCGCAAAACTTGATATTTTCCAGTAGCATTGTAATAGTTAATTAATATATAAAAAAATATAGTTAATAAATAGTTAAAAAAATAATAGACTAAAAATGCTAAACATTGAAAAATTAAATCTTTGGCGTATTGTCAGAGATGTCCCATAACCCACAACTAATAGTCTCTTTCGAAATATTTTCAGCTCCATGCTTTAAACAAATAAAGTTAATAATACAAAATAAAGTTTAGGTACAAATAATCTTAGATCAAATCACCATTCATTTTATAGTAGAAGTCAAATACGTCCTAATATATGGACTGATTGAAATTAAGTGCTTTCCATTACTATTACTGCTGCAATCTAAGTTAAATGAAGAAAGTAGGTTTTCGATTTAATTACCAATTAGGAAAAAAAAGATTTTTTTTTAAATTAACACCCTACAAATTTTGAAAAATTATTTAATTTGTGTAATGAAGCAAGATTAATGATAGATCGTACAGCGTACTACTGGAAGGACAGCATATACTTGCGGTCCTACTACCTTCACGCTCAATTTTAAAGCATTTCTAATCCCGGTAGTACTCCCAACTATACATGAAACGAAATAGCACACTTTTATCTTAAGAGCAATCAAAAACAAAATAAAGAAGTTTGCGTTTGGTTTTATTCAGTTACAGCGCATCTTCTTATCTTATTCTTATCGCAATTGTTATGACAAAATTTGACCATTTGGGAACAGATAATTTCCAGAATGGGTGGAGATAATTATTTGAATGTAACATACTAGACGAAATATTAACAAAAATTGGTAAGGTGCTTGAACACCTAAACGGCAAAATTACGAATACAAAGACAAGCAAATTTTGAGACGTTCTTCCGTAGGCTATCGCGCCAAAAGGAGGATGAGTCCTTCTAGAAAGACAAAGCGTTGTATAATCTATCACTATGCTTCTCTTTATCATTATTTGTATATGTGAGAACTGTAGTACCGTTATTTTTAAGTTCTAGTGTACTATTGGAGTACAATAAAAAGCTCTCCAATGGTAAGCTAGAGAAATTACAAAAGCACTATTCTTTTTTCAATTTAACCTCACTACCTTTTAAGATATGTTGTAGATGTTGAAAGACGTAGTAATTATTTTGAATGTCCAATATAAATAGCCTGGTAAGATTTGTATTCAATGAAAATGTATTTTCCGCATGAAATAAAATATGTTTTAGAGCCCTTTTTAAATTAACTTCAACATTTTTTTAAAACCTCTTAATTAAAAAAATCTTAAAATTGGGGGGCGCGTTCTTCAATTTTTTTTGTTGGTTGCATTTTAATGCAACATTAAAAATGCTGCTGCTTTGCTAGTTTAGTCTATTTTGCAGAAGCAATAATAACTTTTTTGAGGGTTAGATCTGTAAATTTCTAAATAATTTTAGACTCTGCAAATTATGGATAACAATAATAAATAATTATAATAAATTATTTATTGCATAGTTTCTGCATTTTATTGTTGTCATAAAAATTTTATTGTATTACGCAAGTACGTGTTTCAGAATAAATAACACGTAAATGAAACGCCTTTAAACATATTCAATCACTTTTTAGTAAGATCCGTTTGACATTGTACGAGATTTAAGGTTATTGCATTCTATAAAGATCACTAAAAGAAGGAGTTAGTATAAACTAGGCATACGTTACCAAAAGTAAAAACGACTTACGTGGCATATATTGCTATACAATCCGAAAGTTTTTATGGTCCCCCTGTATCCGAACTCCATTATTTTCAAATCTGTAGTTCTCAAATGCGTCGATTTGGTACAGTGGAGGGTATTCGTAGGTGACCTAACGCAATGTATGTTTCCCAAACCTACCACGGAGGTGACTTTTCCCAATTTTGGAAAGGTTGTAGCTATCGGTATGGTGCCTACTTTGGGGCCTAGCTTGACTTTTTTGGCCAACCTCACCAGACCGAGATCGAACCAAGATTTACCGTTCTTGAAGCTGGGATATACGATTGCCTTCTTCACTTTATGCGCTTTAGCGTACTCCAGCTCGTCTACGCTGCTTATACCGACGTACACTTGAAAATCTTCGTTTTCCAAACAATGGGCGGCCGTGAGGATGAGATCGGTTTGGATGATGGTCCCGCCGCAAAAAATCGTATTGTCGAAGGTGGCCAGATATGCGAAGAAGGGGTATTTGTTAATGTTGACCAAATCGCCTCCAACTATTGATACTGATGGCCGAACTAAAAAAAAATTAAATAATACTGACTTTAGTATCACAAAAGATTAGATTTATCAATTTTTCTTACTATTCAATGTCAAGATCATGGTTACTATTGAGAAATAGGTAAACAGGCGAGTCATGTTTCTATTGTGCGTTATGAATGGGACGAGCCGAAGTGGCCTAACAAGTGAACGGTTATGATGTGATAGCGATCACCGAGCTCTTGCATATTTATAGAGGCTAAGGTACAAAAGACAATCTGAACGCCGGGAAAATAAAGAAGAAAAGAAGGAGAAATCGTACAAATCCATTTCACGATTCCATTTAAGATACCATACGTCAAAGGAGTTAAACATATCTGAACGTATCTGTGCGTGTAACGAAGACAATTTACTACTTCGATCAAAGACTGATTGCGTGACGTAATTGCTTCCGTGCTCGATAGAAATATTTCAATTGACTACAATTGAACGTTCTCCGCCTTCCGAGATTTCAACGCGCTGTGCTGCGTTTGAAAGTTCCGATCTAGCGACCTTTCCGCGGGTCTAGATCATCAAATTCGGATAACCTCTAGATGTTTCCTAGGAATCAAGGGTGAAGTTTATTACTTTAATTATAATTCGATGTACATGAAAAAAGTTTACGGTTTACACCTTCGAACGAATTCATTGATTTTTATTTAGGAGAAGAGTTCAAAACGTTTGAAGACATGTGCAACACTATGTTTTTATTTCTTACATAATTTTGTGATGTTCTAGAATAAAATTTATTACTGCATTTAATCGCTTCATTATTAGGCCATATATGTACGTATTTACAAACATTTATATTTATAAACAAATACAAAATAACACTTTTTGTAATAACAGACGAATAATCCAAGGTGTAGCAATTATCAGATACGTTGGACCATCTGATGTTATACCTTGGTTCAAGCTAAATAATGGTGAAAACTCAACGAAATAAAATTAATTTAACAAAATATAAACGAAACAAGATGGAAACATTAGTTACCGGACGTTATACCCACTGAAATCCACATTAAACTGTAAGATTGAGGAATACCGCGCTGCTCCTCCAACATTATGTAGTGGCGGCAATTTATAGATTGTGTCCTGTAGTAAAAAATCATGTTTGTGTAGAATCATTAATAAACTTATTAAATTGTTCAATTCTATCTAAATACTTTATTTCATTGTCGATATCCATAACTTTTTCAACGTAGTAACCAATAGTCTTCTTGCTTTCTACTTTCACCAACTCAAAGGCACCATTATTTATCTTTTCATTTTTCTTAATTGCCTGTAGTTTTCTTTCCGTCAGTAGTTCTTTATCTTCTGCCCAACTTTCGCCTTCAGTGGAAGTGATTTCATCAAATTCCTTAACCTCAGAGTCAAGTTCCTTCCTTTTTACAGTTGTCTTCCTTTTTGGCTTTATTTACTTCACTATTCGTTTATTAACAATTCGAATACTTCTTTTTTTTAATAATGTGTCTTCTCTGGGCTGTCAGTCAATATTCGGACCTCTTGGTCTATCCTCCCAATTTCTTTCGTTGCGGGGCTTACGTCCTCAACATTTTTGGTGTAATAGGAGTACGGTAGCAAAATTCAAGTAAACGGTCAGAGACTAGCGCAAGATGTACTAAGTGTCGCTGATAATGCTCTAGGAGTATCAGAAAATGTACTATTACGAATAGCAGAAGATGTGCTAGGAAAAGCAAAAGATCTGTAAGGAGTCACCAACGAGCTACTGTTCAACAGATCCAATTTCGCTTATCCAGAGGGGGATCCGTTACTTACGATGAAAGGAATTCGTGCTCCTCAAATATGTTTTCGTTTACAGGATGAAGCCTGAATACCATGAATCCATTTTGTATAAATGTGCTTGGATATACTTTTCCCATAAGCTCAGACATGTCGTATATTGTGATTGGTTGCCCGGGGTGAATCACCATCCATTCCCTACAGGCTGTATTATAGTAGCTCTTGAAGGGACCAAATACAGTCCTATTAAAGGGCTGCTTATTATGACTACTATGTGGATGAAACGTTACCAATATAATCCCACTTCTTCTTTGCAGAAATCAATGTCATGATTGTCCAATATTAGTACGATAGGCTGCTTCAGTTGTAGATCTTACGTGCTGATGGAAATGCTCGAGAAACTGTAGAAAAAGTTGGACCGTCCTAATTGATTTGCAGCCCCTATTGTACCATGTGGAGCGCCTTTAATTATATGTGTTTTCAAATGGGAAATATCAGCATTGGAGGTATGTGTTTCCCAGTGGTGGTATTTTGACCCTTTTCGCCACTCGTCATATAACGTAGTTGTTTTATACCTTCAGGTCCCAACATTTTTAGTGCAACGTGCACCGTGGTGATACCAGTTTCATCGCAATTCCAGATCTTTTACGGTTTTATTAAATGATACGGACCTTGCTAAGCTCGTAACTTCTGGTTTCCTCATTGCTAATTCTCAGTGTCTATTGAGAAAATTTCGTAACCATCCTTTGCCCGCGGGTGTTTCTGCACCTCAAGAATCATGAAATGTCTTTTTATTTGCAGTTGCGTATTGAAATGCAAAACACCGCTTCTTCTTCTTCTCTCTTTGTTAACCCATAATGTAAACGTGCGGCAGTGAGGAAGTAATTTTTTCATGCGTTCTTTCCTCATCAGTGAATACTTGTTGAGTATTATTTTGAGCATGGTACGTAAATTCGGCCTTATTACCTTTTTTAATTTTAACCAATATGCCTAATTAATACCTAATTGTAACATTTTAAAGCCTCACATATAGAGATTTCACCTCTTAAGCACATTCTGGCAGCGCAAATTAAATTTAAAACATTTATAGGCGCTCTTTGAATTTTGCTGCGAGGTACATTTAATTTTTTGCTGAAAATATTTCTGGATTCAGATCATAGTAATTATTCGTTTTATAAAGGATTTCGCTCTTGAATGTACTCATAAAATGGATTTTTTTAATTGATGGTAACTCGGCCCAGTCCCAAGGTACAACACTTCGAGTAATCATTTCAATTCCATTTTGAAACATGTGAGAAATGTTTTTTTTTTTTAAGTGTTAAAAATAAATAAAAAAAACACATGTAGAGTTAAATGGCCAGGTGATTGTTTTTCTCCAGCGGCAAATACGGGCGGTAAATATTTATATTAAAGGCAGATGTTAATTGATAATTTTAATCAGTAATACTTACTTGAACTATGATGAAAACAATAAAATGCTAATTTAAGTATTGTTTGGAATACAAAGCAATGACTCAACTGCCATCCATGTATGGCCATGTCGATTACTGGCATCTAATGCACCAATATATATAAATATACAAATTACTGTTAATGTTAATTAACCCGAGGTATAACCCAGTTCAAGGTACAACATCTTCCCCCAAAGAGAATTTTAGAAAAAAAAACGTTTTCTGAAGAAAAGCAACTTTGCATTGTATGAATTTGGCTTTTCTTAACTACAAAGGAAATAAATCACGTACCAGAATACTGTAACACTTTACTAAACCTCTTATCACAAACCCCAAACCTTCACTAACACTGAACGACCGCTTTGATAGCTAAGCTACAAGAAGAGTTCGGTAAATACCTGGTCTTAGCAAGAAAAATACACTTTTATGCGTAAAATTCATTTTATTTTTCAACATAGTCTGCTTTGAGGTCGATACATTTAGTCCAAGGTTTTTCTCTCTTTTGCATCCCATCTAAAAACTACGATTTTTCCAACCCTGCAAGGTGGGCGTTTGTTTCTGCAATCACTTCATCGTTTGAGCCTTTTTTCGCCGAACTATTTTTTCATATTCGGAAATAGGAAATAATCATTGGGCCCTCTTCAGTGTAGTCAACGCGGATTATGCTGCATGTATTCTAAAACACTCTGGCCATGATCTTGTTGATGATAAAGAGACTTTGGCGTTCTTTGGCGCCGGTTGGTCACGAAAAACTCACTGTTTGAACTGTTCTTTGATCTCTGCTGTGTTGTGATGAGTCCATGTTTCGTCAACAGGTACGAATCGATTCGGATTGTACTTTAACATTACCAAACATTTCTTTCAAGTTGACATACGTCCGTGGTTATGGTCAATTGTGAACTACTGCGGCACTCAGCTTCGGGAAAGCTTCCTTATGGGTTGATAAAACGTTATGCACCTGATCAATTGAAATGGCCTCAGCCTCAGTAATCTCACGCACCGTCAATCTCCACTCATTCATTACCGGTTGCTAAACTTTTTCTTATGTGATGACCTCATGTGGACAACGCCAAAGATGCTCGTACAGTCACGTTTAAATTCAGCCGTCCAATGGCGGATCATTATGGACGATAAGGAAGTTGCAACGATAGATTGCATTATACGTGCTAATACGTTTACCTCTGGCTGTTCCTTAATGCCTCTTGCGGTCTTATTCAGATTACAGAAAGAACCACACTCTCCCGAATTATCAATCAGTCTCTTAAAATTAGTTATAAGAGATTGGCGAAGATCGGAGCATTGTGGTGCAGCCTGTATAGCATTTTTATGGCGCAAAATACAATACGCGCTTTTCTTGATTAGAAAAATTAATGCTACTAATTTACGAAACTTCAAGCAGTTTCGATTGGAATGGACTACAATTTCCATTAAAAAGAATATTTGTCGTAGTTCCTCTTATTAAGGACATAACTACCTACAACTTTCTCCTGCACACCATTCTCTAAAGCTAAGAATAACAGAGGAATAAGCACCGAACGAAATAACAAAAAACATTTAATTGAGCTCCTACAAATCTTTCACGATTTGACCGTGACTATCTCCGCGAGTTACCAAGGATCCCATTCTAAACATCGGGAAAATACCCAGTATATATTGACGTCATAGATTTGTAGTTTGTACGGGTAGACTATATTTAAATAAATTAATTAATAATAATAATAATTTTGTTTTAATTACCTGAAGATGCATAGAAAATCTGGGTCGCAACCCATCGAGTATTAGAAAAAAATTATAAGATTTATAAAAAGCAAACCCTCAGAAGAAAATTATAGGGCTTACCTTGCGAACCTTATTTACTTTTCTTCTTGAATTATCTTTCATTTACGTGTTTATAAGTAACGTAAGTATTTTCAATATTAATAAACTTTATTTTGCAAATATTTTTGGTGGTGTTTTTTAAATTGCAGCCAGTGTAAGTATAACTTGCTTGCCTCCAATCAATTCGGTTTCTGAACGGGTATCTGTACTGAATGATGTACTAATCAATGTGTTCAACATACGATCGAATTGACAAAGGAGATTACTTACAATTAATAGGTATTCTGTTTAATATTAAAAAGGCTTTTGATCTACCACCAGGGAAATTGTATCAAAGGAGTTACTAAATGTGGGTACGTGGATCTATTAATTCATAGCTTACATTTGATCTAATGGATTGAAATATGAAAGTTAAAGTGAGTGCAGCTGCGTCCCAAAAACTTGTTGTAAATTTCGCTACACCTCAGAGGAGTGTTCTGGTGCCATTGATATTCCTAATATTCACTTATGATCTTCCATTTAGCATTTCGTCTTGGAAAGTATCTGTTTATGCTGATGATACCTGCAGATCAAACAAAGATTGAGTCCAGTTGAGTAGTATCAACTGCTCTTCGTGAGCTTGGAACCTTGTGAACCTGATGAAATAATGGATTAGTGATTAAGCATGAGAAGATTGTTTGTACAGAATTCTCAAATATCGGGAAATTGGTCGCAATTGAGAGCTGTACGTTTGTAGGGACAATTTTAGATAACGCTTCGGTAACGTAGAACAACCGAATAGACCAGGTTTGTGACAAATTACAAAAGAGATTTTTTACAATAAAAAACTTTGCGGGATATTGTTCACGAGGCTGTCTTGTTGGAAGTTTACTATGTTTTAATTTATTCTGCTGCTTCCTTCAGCATCATTAAGAAAAGTATAGCGAGAGCAATGTTTGGATTGAATTATGGAACCTCTTGTAGATATAGTGGAAATGTCTTTCGGGTGATGTCGTGTAGTTAATGTTTTACTTAACGTTTCGCTGACAATGCTTTCAGCTTCTTCAGAAGATTTCTAAAGATTGCTGTTGTTGTCTCTTGCTCCTCGTTATATATCCTATTTCTGTTCTGCTTTGCTGATCCATAACCGTTCCGTTCCGCTGAATCGCGTCGTTCGTTGTATGACGACTCGGTAGTGCTAACTTCCACGTGTTGCTGATCTTGTACCCGTCTTCGCGATTGAAGTTGTTGGTGTTCTTCATTATTTCTATGGATTCGCGTATTATCCTCGAGTAGTAGTAGCTGGTCCTGGCTAACACCTTAACGTCGCTGTAGGTTATGCGGTGGTCTCCTTGTTGGTGCAGGTGTTCTACTACTGCAGATTTTTCAATATGCCTAAGGCGTGCGTCTCTCTCGTGTTCTTTCACTTTCACACGTTAACTACACGACATCACCCGAAAGACATTTCTACTGTGGATTACGGTCGTGAAAGCCTACACTCAACTCTTGTAGATATGTTTACCGTGACGTGTTCACGAATACAAAGTTAAACTTAAAAGTAATTGTGATTACAGCTATAATACTAGATATAGATATCACCTGTGTCATATGTTTAATGTCATACCTTCTATCAAGTCGCCAGCTATATTTAGCAAATTGTGCGCAATGATTATTATAATTTATTATTATGGACTACATATCTAAATGTGTGTTATGAAATTAACAAGAACTTAGCAATGGAAGAGGAGAATAACATGAGGACAGAAAGAGAAAATTATGTAGATAATAATTACAAAGAATCCAACGAAGGCGGTCAAGTACTTTCGTGATTCGTGATCGAATTTCACAGAAATGGTTCAATAAATGGTAAACAGTAGTAAATACAGGTAATCCATTACCACTGTGGTGGATTACCTGTATTTGGAGCATACAAAAGATCTGCTGACCTTCCATCGTTAATATTAAAAAAACTGGTAACTTTGAGCGTTAATTACAGTCACAAACCAAGAAAAGATGCTAAAAAAATTACGAGTCTAATACTTTTTTGTTGTACCACATCCCTGCAAAATGTTAGTTTTTGAAATAACTGAGATAATTTGAGATTATTGCGAAATTCCGATGTTTCTTTAACGGCCGATATCTTCAACGTCTTACGACTTTTATTCGATTGAATATATTTTTTTATCAGGTGGCGACCATCCAAATTGCTGCCATGTTTAATTCATGCTATTGCATTTTTTTTTTAATTGAACACCCGGTATATTTTCTTAGAAACTGATGGAGAAGCTGTTCTAACATTTTTTCCTATTCTTAAAATCTCTTGTTCTTTAGGGCAAAATTTCCAGATCTTTCCAATTCATATTTTCCTAGATGCTCCGATATTTTCCCATAATCAAAAGATTATGAACTAATTTTTCCAAATTCAAGAAATAATTTCCTGTATTGCTTAATATTTATTTAATTATTATAATTATAATATTACAAACATCGTCAGAATATTACATAAATAAATAAATACTGCAACATATCGGTTGAGAGTATTATTTAACATTCTAAGAAAGTGAAGAATTCGTTAATATTTTAATACTTCATATCACACGTTTTCTTAACTGCATTTTTGAACCTATGAATACGAAGTCCTTTGATATCCGAGGAAAGCAGGTTATATAGCTTGGACCCACAATTGAGTGTTGTGAGTGTTCCAGTCTGTAGTGAGGTACTCGAAAATTGTATCTACTGCGCATTGTATAAATGTGACTCAATCCAATTTGACTCTGTTACTGTGAACGTACAGAACCAAATTCACTACAAAAACAGACCCTCCCGCTTGGAACAGCCGCTATAAGTCTCGTTCTATATCAGATTGCATAATGATCTAATAGCTCCTTTTTGGAGGGTAAATGTCAATTCGAAGTACCGCAAAAGATGATACCGTTGCTCAAAAGTGAATGGAACGTGGTGGAGTATGCAGCCCTAGCCGCTTAATGTTTTGCAACCTATTTTACTCTCCTGAAGGCATTAAAACCGACGACAATCTCGATGCCAATCTATTGGCTTGTGTAGTCCACTTCAATCCGGAATGTAGTGTCAAGCCCAGAAACTTGACATTTACACTATCTGCATTAGTCTTTGTGGTAAGAAAGTTTTGTGTTTTTTCTTTATTCACGTTTAGCTTGTTAGTAGCAAACCAGTCATACGCACCATTTATCGCACCTTCGGATGTTCTATTGAGATGTTGATTGTTTGATGCTCGAACATCCAAGGAGGTATCATCAGCGATGGCCAGCGATGGGAATTCATATTCATAGCCGTTTGTATGTGGATCATTTATGTATATAATAAACATTAGAGGCTCGATTACGTTTAATTTTCTTCATGTTCGATTGCATTTGTTCCATACTGTAGCCTGCTTTCTATATGTTAAGGATATAGGAGATAAAGCCTATTTCCTCTTATTCAGTAATATTAATTTGCAGACTGGTATTTCTGGACTAACAGAATCAAATGTTCTCGACAGATCTAACAAGTTCATTTCGGCATATTCACTGTCGTCTAATACGGTGTGAACGTGGTTTGCTACTCCCAGCACGCCTAATAGCGTAGAACGCATTTTTCTTTACCCATGTTGTTCTTCCGATAGAAAACCTTCTTTTTCCATTGCTTAATCAAACACCTTTGATAATGAAGGCAGGATGCTAATTTGGAGATAAGTACTGTAGATGTTTTCGTAACTTCTTTTATATGTCCGTATTACTTTGGCTACCTTTAGTTGAGAAGGAAAGACTTTCTGGCCAACACACATGTTAAATAAATAAGCTCACTAATTGCGTGCTTGATATGCCTTAGAACTGTTATTGATATCATACAGACAGACAGGTCTGGCGATCTAATATCTGGATTTATTTTACTTTTTGTTTCGTTATATATTACTTTCCATATTGCCTTACATTTATTATCCGGGAACTTGATGAGTTTTTCGTTAATACTCTTTTCAGTTCGGATATTATTTTTAGGTTTCTACATTGTTTATAGCAAGTTTCATTCATTGTTATCCTAGCTGCACATGACCAACCATCGAGATTGTTTTTCAGATTTACAATATCTTCGTTTAGTTCAAACATTCTTTCATTAATGTAGTGGTATTGCCACTAACTATAGCTTTTTTTTTAAGAAAACATTGAATGTTACGAAAAAAAGGCTGCATACCGTGCACGTACCTACATGCATTTTATTACTCACAACATCCAAGAAAAATCAAACTAATTAGTAGCGAATGTATCCACTATCTTCGCTAACTGTACTGCATAAGTATATCCATTTAAAGTGTGAGATGTTCATAGAGATAACAGAGAAGAGCGTATTGGGTTGGAATCGTCTTTCTACTTTCTAAAATATGGTGGCGATACCGGTTAAGGAAGAGGAAAACGCGGGATAAGGAATTATGAACCTCTGTTATTAGGTTTGTATAATTTTTTTTCTTCACAATGAATGCTAACGAATTAGTCAGA
The DNA here is from genome assembly GCA_902655005.2 of Marronus borbonicus. NCBI lineage: Eukaryota > Metazoa > Arthropoda > Insecta > Coleoptera > Scarabaeidae > Marronus > Marronus borbonicus. Next base: position 9,144,502 of record LR737389.1, read on the forward strand.
TAGTCCGAAAGCGATAAAAGGAAAATATATGATGTATGAGAAAATGTTAAGCTCACTTTGCTAAATAATGATTTTTTGATAAATATTTCTGAAGTGGAGTGTTATCATGTAAATGAGGACGGAAACCTGCAGTACGTATATTTACAAGTTCATCTGAATGAAATCTTTTGCTTTGTTACTAGAATCGTTCAAAAGTGTTCAAAATGTATATGATTTATACAAATAATCCATTGCGGTACTATCTCCATGTTCTCAGTCCCGCCTGCCTCGCATTTTGAGATTTCCTATTATTTTGTATTTATTTTGTGCCGTAAAATAATATGCTCCAATATTGAATATGAATATTGGATTGCTGGCTTTGCATGCTCTAACTACGCCACCACTGGATTAACTCAGTTGATGGGCAGCAGCGTTGCTGACTTTGATGTAGGCCTTGTAATCGAAAGCGAAGGAAAAGCACAAAATTCTCTTTTTGTGATACGAAATGGCCAATTTTGTGATATGATATAAACATTTTATGTGTAAATGTAATCTTATTTTTCAACATAGTCTCCTTTGTTAGTCCAATGTTTTTCTATCTTTGGTATTCCACTTAGGTGTGAAAAACATCTGTTCCCGATGGATTTCGCATAATTGTTCCAAGCACACAAAAATCTCGTGACAATTGGTGTAAGAACATACTCAAAATATTTAACAGAGGAACTTCGTAATAGATAACGAAACTTGGATATAACGACTAATACGCCACTAACAGTGACGGCGACACCCAACCAATTAGCTACAGGCCTTGCCCACCGTCGATATAAAATAAAAATGTCGATTGGTTGGCGTGGTTTACATGTTAAGTTACCGTATTAACTGTGGCCTATCACTTTTCCTTCTCCTGGAGAACCTTTGTTATTGTGGGCGAAACGTCGAGCTTTTGATTAACTATGACACGGTCCAAACCCCGAACAGGTTTAGTTTTAACTGACTCTGGCCATGGAAGCCTACGTTATTATTTCAAACATGGATATGTTCGTACGAGCCGAAAACTAAGCAACAATCAATTGGTTGGGCGTTCCCAGGTGAACTGAATGCAAAAAAAAGGTGTTCGTTTGCGAAGAACTTCCAAGAAAACGATCTATTTGCCACAAGTCATCGATAAAATTTTGAAAAACGATCTATAAGGTTGCATTATCCTTCATTATGACAATTTCGGTTCTGATACAGCACGTTAAACAAATTAAGTATTTGAAGGAGAAAGAAAAACAAGTTAATGCCTTATAACCCAATAACTTCGTTTTGTCAAATGTCGAACAAAAGATGTGTGGATAGCGATATTTATCACCTCGAGAAGCTATCGAAACCTTCAAAAACCGTGTTTTAGAAATACTACCTTCACAGTGGAAAGAAATTTTGAGAGTTGGTTCGAAGGCATGTAAAAGGGAATATTTTGAAAAACAGCAAAACAATTTGTACCCACAATTTTTTTCCCTCGTTATTTTTGTGAAAACTTAAAAGATGTCCCTGGTATATCATAACATAGATAGGAATGAAGTTCAATTATTCTACGTCCATATAAGATCATTCCTATAAAATTAATTCGCTATTCCTTGTTTTACATATTTTACGTAATTATACAAAAGGACAAAAGAATTCGCCTTCCATACGTGTTGTTCCTTTTGCGTCAGAACTTTTTAACAGAGTAGTACACGGCAAATTATATACCTGTCGTTAGCCTATAGCAAATAGCCATCGTCATTGTTATTGAGAGATTTCCGTTTATGGCAAGCGTCTGTTGTTCCGAATCGCATTAGTTTGAATTTATATTCTCGGCAATTTCTTCAGATTATCACTCGTGAATTTATCATTTCGGGTTTCCCTTTTCGCAGTCTCAAATTAATTTGAAATTTTTTTCAGGAAAGAAGGCGTAATATGTATGGGTATATGGAACAGTATAATAAAACAAGTGACGGAATTTGATTTTTTCGACTTTGAACTAACAAGTATTTCAATTAATCAAGGCGTGTATTTGCAACAAGAAATGTTATGAATAGAAATTCCTTTATAATCGCCTTACCAAGTATGCAATTATAGCCGTTGTTTGGCAATTATCTTAATTGTAGTAAACGTTAACCGAGGATAATTTCTCTTTTCGGCTTTTGAAAATTACATACGACACGGACAGTTCCGTGTAATTTCATCTAATGAGATGTAACACATGTGGTGTTTATATAGTTTAGGTATAAGATTGATTTTATGACTGAGTGATGTATGAGTAAAAAAAATATGTATGATGAAAAAATATTAAAGATGAAACGCAGGCATCATTTAACATACATAACTTTGTCGGACAAATAATTTATTTATTTGAAAGTTTTACGTTGGATAGGTTAAGAGGGTTAATTACTATACAGGAAAAAAATGTTATAAAGAAGAAAACAATTGTAGAAAAAGTCATTACAATTTGTTTTAAACATGCGACTGGTTGCAACTTGTGTAAATCCCAATTACTCGATTGTAATTATCGGACTGTATTTCTGTTAAATATAAAAATTTAGCAAATGATCTGTTATAAAGGCTGCTGCAAGAATGTACAAATTTTAATGATATATGTAAAAAAATGCAACAATATTGTTCTAAAGGTTGCTACGTTTGTACACGAAATATCAGAAATTGTGTTTATCTTGTTAAAACTGAACATGTTTTGGGTCCGAACCGGCGAAAACTCGATGTTTCGCCCACAATCATATGAGGCTTCTTCAGGAGATATATAAATATATTAAAGCACCCCAAAAAACAAAAGAAACGTATAGTACTCATTTATGGTATACCGTAAAAGCAATGACTTTGAAGAAATTCTTTAATAGCATTGCGGAAACTACGAACTGTGTGGTTTTGTTTAATTTTTCTGGGCAAGTGATCCCTACATCTTTCAGTCCCAAGCTAGTAACAGCAAGTGTAGTGCTAGCGGTGTGTAGATGATCTCTATTTCTTGTAAGGTATCTGTGATATTCAGAATTTACGCTAAAGGTGTCCCTGTTCTGATGTGCAAGCGAGCGGTAATAAATTGAATTTATGAAATGGAGGCCTGCAAGACACCATGTAATGTGCGCCATCAACGATCTCATTACAGCTTTCTGGGCCAAGAACACTTTAGCAGCTGCAGCTGATGAACCCCACAAGAGTATTCCATATCGTAATCTGTAATAGATTTCCGCATAATACAGCGACAGAAGGCACTTCACCGTTACATGCGATCTTAAGAAGCGAAACACATAACACTTGCCGAAGAGTCTGCTAACTACTGCGCGACAATGCTCATTCCATACCAGATTATCCTCAAAAAGGACACCTAGAAATTTTGTGGGATTGGATTGCTCTAGCTGTACTTGGTCTATAGATAGATCCCCAATTCTTGTGTGAAAGACTGAGTATTTATTTTTTTCTAGACTTAGCGAAAGTTAATTGTGAGCAAACCAATCGGACGCGTCCGTAGCAAACCATTAGAAATGTATTCTGTGTCTTCATTCGTCGTTAAAAGTGAAATATCATCTGAGTATATAGTTAAGTAGATATCAAAAATTAATAGCACAATGTCGTTGATATACAAGCTAAACAGCACTGGCCCCAAAATTGACCCATTGTGGCAGATAGGACATGAGACTTAAAGTCTTCAATTTTTCCTTCTAAAAATTGGATTCTATCATAAAGATATGAAGCAAACCATGTTGCAACTGTGCCCCTAATGCCATACAATCGCAGTTTTTCTAAAAGCTTATCGTGTTGAACGCAATCAAAGATCTTTCTTAAATCACAGAAAACACCTAGTACGGATTTCCTTTGCTCAATTCTATCCAACACAGTACAATAGAAATCGATGAATGCAGTAGGGGTGGATCTTCCTTTTCTGAATCCATAAAGCCAGACTGACTATTAATTGTTTATGACTATTATAAGTTTTCTTTTTCCAGAAATTTTGTAATTCTTTTATTAACAACTTTTTCGTATATTTAGACAAAACAAGGTGGACAAGATGGAAACATGAAGGGTAATAATTGTAACATAACATACAAAGATAAACCCTTTTTTTCGCAGGGTTTTTCGCAGAATTTGTTATTCTGCTTTTTGTTATGCTTTATAGATTCACAACGAATTCCAAGGTGTCAGCCACCAATCCGATAGAAACCTGGACCCATTACGTGTGAAACAGAAGAAAAGTGAGACAGTGAACCCGATGGGTTCTAAAAATCTTCAAGTTTCAGTACGATCTGTGATTGACACCTTGGAAGTTTCCCTTGTCAGCATGGGAGAAATTTAAGCCATGTTTCTTTTTAGCACGTTAAGAACGTAAACACAACAGCTTTCTCTACATTTTAAACTACAAACGTGTACTGTCTGTTCAAGCCTTAGTAACGTTTCGCGTAATTATTTTTGACCATTCAGTACACATCCGACGAAGTAGAAATGAACGGAATTAATAACAATCTTGAGACAAAATTGAAATTGTTTTACACGTTTTTAAAATTTGAACATTTTAAGATAACGCTCTGTATCTCTTATATTAAGGAATATATAATAATAGGGATTTCACCAATCGATTTCTCTTTAGAATCAAGCTCCAGAAGCTTAGGTCAATTTTTGACCTAATCTCAATTCCCTCAGAAATATAAGTTCCCTATTAAAAGTATAGAATTTGGCCCACCTTGTACGTAGCTATTTATACAGAAACCCTCTGTATCTACCCAGAGGATTACGTGAATGTAAATCGTAAAAAATACTATTCGAAAATGTGCTATACAAGCTAGTTTAGCTAATTGAATCATTTTTTTTTAATTTCATATTTCATTAAACTGAAGGAATTTTATAGTGTACTATTGGAATGTAATAGGTATTTTGTGGGTTATCAAATTATGATTTAAACTTAATTTTCTTGGAAAATCCACATTCACAATGTTCGGCAAGTCTCTAAGAAAGTCCGTAACAGGTCGTAGCAGACAGGGCTAGATTTACAGTTTTCCTTTGAAATATTCGTAGTAATGAAACTTTTATTATCTTTGTCATCGGTTTGAACATCGGAATAACCAGAGGTAAATTTTAAGGCAAATATGGGATAAAATTGTTGATTTCGTGCTAGAGAGGGTTCGTTGTCTATATGGTAGGTGTTCATTATGTGATCTAGTGTGCAATGGGCGATAGAAGCACATAGCCAAATGTGTTTACATCGATGCTACAAGTGTTGAAACGGTACTCTCCCGGTATAACCGTACCTCTGTGAAACCCTTAATGACATCCAATAAATTGTAGAATATTGAATGTTAAATCGAGTAACTTTTGTTTCTGAAAAAATATTATTATTATCCACTATTTCATATTAAATTAACAATTTTGATACATTCCAACTATATTACAAATTCAATCACATTTTATTAACAACCATACGTTGCTAGTAAACAATAATCCACACGACTAAAAGTTAATATCTCTTCATATATTGGCTAATCCAATTATAATAGTGCGCCGCGGCTACGTGGAAGTTACGACCAGCACAGTTTGCATGCTCAACTCCAGAGATCAGCCCAACGAGTTGATTTCCAGAGACCACTGGACTACCGGAATCTCCCTAAAAAGTAACCATTAAGTTTACAATGCATTGCAGTGATAGAAGTCCACAAATGTACTGACATAACAAACGCTGTTCGTATTACTTCCAACAGTTAATATGACCCAGTTCCCGTTGCTCACTACTCTAACATTGGCACTTCGAAGGACTTGGGATTGGCCATTTCGACATTGCTGCTTGCTATCTGGACACCAAACCGGCCCAAAGCCCATTACTGTTACGCTACTGCCACGTCGAGGAAGAGCTGTAGGTATCCCAATAGTCTTAACCGTTGGGCCTAATCTTATATGGCTTGATAATATTACCAAGCCTATATCGTAACTACTTTCGCCTCTGTACCAGGGATATTGGATTCGCTGTCTTACGTAGTAAGGATGGCTGTGCTGTACGTCGCTAAGCCTTTGAATTCCAGTGTACACCTTGAGGTTACTATCGGTAATACAATGTGCAGCTGTCAGTACTATGTTGGTTTTTATTATAGCACCTCCGCATCTCAAACTATTGCCGTAGTATGATAAGAATGCGTAATATGGGTAGGAACTGATTCGCGCCTCCCTTCCGTTGATTATAGGATCGAATACATTGGTCACTGTAAAAATGCAACTATCAAACTTTAAGCCTTTAATGCAAGAAGTAATAATTAGTGCACATCGCCTTGTAATAAATCTATTTTTTGTAAGCATCACGCCTACACAATCTGTTGAGCTTTGCCGCTCGTTATTCGTTTAAATCGATATTTGACTGTTCATGATGCCAGCTTTTCTAGTACCTTTCTGTAGATTGATTGTATTGTGATTTGTTCGGCATATATAGCGTGCCCGCCTAGTATCTGGACGGACGATAATTCCTTTTTTGAGAAGTTTACGGCGAAACTTTTTAAATAGAAAATATTGGAAACAAGTTCCTGATAACATAAAATTACGTCTAAGTATACAGGATGTTTAGTTTCCGCTACATAAGCCGCGCCTGTCCATGTCCATGGAAATCGTTAAAATGTTTCATTCATGATAATGTAATTATTTAAAATGAAACAACCTGTATATTTTTTCTATAAATGTTTCCCAACGTCTAAAAGTGTATCATTCTGTGTAAATTAAGTATGATACAGAGAAGTCTTGTTAAAATGCATGGAGTGCTCTCACGGAATACTATTAATTTTTGTTTTTCCAAAGATGTTTCCAAAAATTTTAAATTCTTTTATTTTTTGAGTTTTCCCGGTTATGTAGTTTAAATAAGAATCCTTTTACATTTCGGAAATTGTATATTCCTTTTTCAAAATTTTTTTTCCTTTTCTTAATTACACCTTAGATTGTTTGCCTTTTTCTATGTTATAAACTATAAATTAAGATCGAGTTACATAACGTCTTGAAAGATATGATTAGGTTGGGGGGGATACAGAGTTGCTTCGATACATGTCAGCACTTCCCGACCTTCTATGCCGTGTGCTATGCGTAATACATATCGCAGTGCGAAGTTGATAAGTGTCGGAATTGAACGGAAAGTGTTAAAAATGCCGAGAAGGCGTAGAAATGCATCAACTTGTCTGTTTGCTAACAGGGTAAACACGTATTTATGGCAATTTCTAGACTTAATATATAATGGTAAAGAAATCACGTGTTTAGTTTGCGATAAAAGTATATTATGTTGGAAACCATACATATATGTGTAGGAACCATGTAAATAGCGCAATACACAAATTAAAAAAAAACCGGAAGGAGATATTTTAGATGACGAAAAAAGTGTTTCAGTCAGAGAAAAATGTAATACTTTATTACGTAAAAATGTCGATTTTTCTAGATTACGCCATCTTTTCAACAGTAGTGTTGCGGAAGATCCGTTATACAAATCCAAAGACCACCTTAAGTACGCGAATATTACATTGCTAGATGTAGAACGATCTTTTCCTGCACATAAGCAGATATATACGCCGCAACGGACAGGTCTTAAAGAGAACACCGTAGAGACCTACGCTATAATACAGGTGTTGAAGGACTTGCTCCCGCATTTCTTTTCAGCCATCTAACCATATTCGGTAAGTTGTTTACTATATTATGTTTGCGTTTTCATCAATTCTCTTATTGTTTTTTGTTCTAAATAACACGCACGTTTATTTCGGTTAACCCAGCGTAGTGACGCTACTGCTAGGCAATCGACTTGTTGCGTTCTAATTATAAGTGCTCAACAAGAAAATGCGTTGTCTTTTGAACATGCAGCAGGATTGGAGTTTGAGCGATTAGAATAGCCGTATGAAGCACAATTTGTGGAAGCTGTAGCAGAAGATGAAGAAGACAATTTAGAAAATATTACATGTGTTCCTGAAGAAGAAGGTAGTGTTATTGACCTAGATTACAAAAGTAAAGCTTTAGAATACTGGAAAAGTGGTACTGGTATGGGAGAGTTATGTTTGGTCAACAATAATTTTATTAAGTCAAACCCCACATCACCAGTTTCGGCATAAGCAACGTATACAACGCCGATCAGAACAGATATACACTCCGGCCATACTTTAGCAGCAAAGGGTCAGAAAACTGTCGTAGTGTGTATATATATTTCTGAATTTGTATTCTACAGTTGTTTTCCTCCCAAATATTGGACCCAACCGTGTTCTCTTGATTTATTCTTGGAGCGGACATTGAATTACCGAACTCCAGAAATTGGTGCCAAAAGCTAAAGCTGTGAACATTTTAAATATACCCAAAAAAACAACAGCAATGATACAATGTCTGGATGTGTTTGTAGTTTATGGTGCATTACATGTCTCATGGACATTCTACTTTCTTTTAAATCGCGCCCTACTATTTTCCAAAAATGTATTATTGCTACAAGTTATACTAATCGCCGTTGTAGTATCTACTATCTTATTTTTAGCATTAATAAAAATATATACAATATATGGAAAGTATGAAGTACCCCGGTCCCCCGTTGTTTATTTTTTCCGAAAATAATTTGCGTTATCTTTAACTATGTAATATATAGTTCGAATTATCTTAATATTAACAAATGTGAAAATAATGGTTTGGTGGATATAGGACACTCCGACCCCCGTTGTTGATTTTTTTTCCAAAATAATTCACGCTATTCTTGGCCCTCTAATATATACTTCAAATTATCTTATTATTAAAATATTAAAAAATAAAAAAAAATAATTGGGGGATATAAGGTAGCCCGGGCTCCGATTGTTTATTTATTCCAAAAATAATTTGCGTAATCCTCGAATATGTAGTATATACTTCGAATTATCTTAGTATTAAAAAATATGAAAATAATGGTTTGGGGGATATGGGGCACTCCGGTCCCCGTTGTTGATTTTTTTTCCAAAATAATTTGCGCTATTCTTGGCTAAGTAATATATACTTCGAATTACCTTCTTATTAAAAAAATTAAAAAATAATAATTTGGGGATATAAGATAGCCCGGGCCCCGATTGTTTATTTTTTCCAAAAATAATTTGCATTATCTTTAACTATGTAATATATACTTCGGATTATCTTAATATTAAAAAATATAAAAATAATGGTTTGGGGAATACAGAGCACTCCAACCCCCATTGTTTATTTTTTTTCCAAAAATAATTTGCATCATCCTTGAGTATGTAATATACTAATAATATATAAATTATCTTTTAACCAAAAAAAATATCTGTTATAGTTTCCGAGATATTTACAAAAATCAAAAAATCGTGAAAATGTATGGGGGCGTTGTACCGTGAAATCTGAGTATTCGGCCGCTAAAAATTAGCGGTATTGTTGTACCATGATACTCTTTCAATCTCTACAGTTTCATCGAAATCTGAATCTTCGGGTTGCCAAGTGTTCTCTTGTTAATTGTTTGTCCATGTTCCGAAAAATTAATAGATTTAACAAATAATGATGATAACAATAACTTAAGTTAAACTGCTTCAAGTGCAATTAATTTGTTACTTACCGTTTGATCCATAGACCAGCGCCAAGAGTGGCAACAGCTTTAGTAGAAGGAACATTCTTATTCAAAACAACTTCAGTACTGGTTTAACACCGAAAAGAGTGGGTTTTATAGACGTTATTGATGAACAATTAACCGCAAGATACAACCAGGGAGATATATCGGAAGCTATTCTACGGATGGAGGTAAAACCTCAGGAAACCATTATCATAAAAAATTATGTAGACCAGGATTACGTCCAGTTATTGGGTATATATTTATAGATTAAGAGGCGGGTTTTTAAACAACCATCCAAGATTACCAAATTGATAATACGAGCGCGATAACTATATTTACTAAATTTGTAATTCTAAGAGTTGCAATAATTTATTAATCTGGAAAGTGCGTAAACGTAACGTATCTGACGCAAATTTGGTTTAATCAACGCTAGTCATACGCACAATTTAACTCTATTCCCTATATAATTATTATCCATTAATATTAAATACGTGACCAAGTTAATGTATACAATTGCCGAATAAAAATCATCATCAAGTCATTTTCATTATAATTTTATTGGAAAATCCATCGATTTGGTAAACCAGATCATACAGGGCTACTTCAAAGTACACAGATATGGGAAGTATACCAAATTCGAATATCTGTAACATTGGGCGGATTTGTGGATAGAAGATACAATTTTCGAAGCGGTTTGAAAAACAGGAATTAGTAGTTTCGTGCTTTCCGTATATAGTATTCCTAGAAGATTTAGGGAGCACGTCATAATGAGCGAAACATAACGCAAAATGCGTCTTGTTTTGGTTGTAAGTGTTTCATCGAATATAAACAAGAGCGCTGGATGTGTAATTGATTGTATCAAGATTTAGAGAAACCATGTTAAAAAAACATGTTTGCATATCAAAAATACTATAATCACTGAAGATGTCGAAATTAATTGCTACATCGACTTCTACAGAAATTAATAATAAGTAGTAGCGGTGCCACACGATCTGCGAGGGTAGCATGCTTCGACTAGTGGCTAACACTAACGGTAATCGAACTAGCTACCAACAATCACTATGTGTACACGCGCGTTTCGTTGTATCACATCTCATCAGTACACCATGTGGAAGGTGGTAGCTGCAATTGAAATTGTCGTTCATTATCATGTTAAACTTGTTTTCATCTTCAACGGATCACCCTGTATATTGCTGAGTTTTTGGGTGCCGCTAATTAGTTCATATGGGCTTTTTGTGATATTTGCTATATTCGTTCATATTAATTTTTGAAGTAATAAAGATCATTTAAAGTTTTTGGGAAATCCCCACGTTTCTTTAACACCAGATATTTTAAACGTCGAATATGTTATGGTCGGGAAGTTGACGGCAATTTCGGTGTATGATGCCTTTGATATGTTGTACGCCGTACAGTTCACAAATATATGAAAGGCAAATAATCTACATTGCGCAAACATGTAAAAATGAACAACTCTATTAAATCATTTCATCGCCTTTTTGAAATTTTTATTTTCGGTAGTCTCTAGATAAATTTAAAAAACATGGCAGACGTGGACGTTTCTGATTAAATGTATAATTCCAAAATCAAATTTCTGTTTTCTATTTTTATGAATGAATGAAGTTCATGACACATCTGGTCCTGTGTTAGCAACTGTTTACAATTGGGTAAACCAGTTTAAACGCGGCTGTACATTCACAAAAAATTAACATCGTTCTGGATGTCCAGTGGAAGTGACTTCTCGCGAAATGATTGACAAAATCCACAATACGGTTTTGACTGATTGACGAATCAAAGTGCGCGAAATAGTTGAGGCTATGGGCATATCGCAAGGTACTGGTTTCAATTTTGCACGAAAAATTATGTGCGAAAAAAATCTCGCCAAGATGGATACCGCGTTTGCCCTTAACGAAGAATTAACGCAATAGTACATTCTATTGTTTTGACGCTTTTCTGTCGCAATCCTGACGAGTTTCTCCATCGGTGCATAACCATGGACGAAACATGGATAAACTACTGCACTTTGGAGACAAAGAAACAGTCAAAACAGTGGGTTTTTGAATGTGAACGGGCTCCGAAGAAGGCGAAGACGGTGAAATCGGTTAGCAAGGTAATGGTTTCCGTTTTTTGGGATATACCAGGTGTGTCGGTAATTCTTTTCCGGTTTTTTCGCT